>CAWUFW010004350.1:600000-826402 GCA_963921515.1 Calotriton arnoldi
TCCTGTGGGCGGATGGTTTCCGTCTGGGTCCTGGGGTGCTGGGCCTTCTCCCGCCTCTGGCGTTGCCTTTGGCTCTGGGGGTGTGGAGGGTCGCTTGGGCTCCTGTGCTGGTCGGCTGGGCTTTCCTCTTCCCTGCTGGACGGGCCCTGTGGGATTCATGGTGTTCCTGGCCCGCCTGGTTGGGCTTGCCCTTCTGTCCCGGTGTGGGGATAGGTGCTGTGGGAGTGGCGTGTGTTGCCCGTGCTTGCTGTTTCCGCATTTGTGTACATTGTGCTTGCTGCTTTGTCCACTGTGGGCCGCCCGGCTGGCGACTGTTTGTCGATTGCCTGCGGAGCCTGCTGTGTGCGGTCTCTTTTCCTCCGCCCTGGGCGTTCCTTCTGTGCTGTGTTGGTCCTGTTTGGTTTCAGGTTCCTTTACGCCCTCTTTTGCATCAGTGGGTTTTTCCTGCGGTGCTGCGGGTTCCTTGCTTCCTCCGGCGGCTTTGCTTGTTGGGGGTGTTCGCCCCTTTCCTCCCGTTGGGCTGTTGGTCTCTGTCCTGGCCGCTCTGCTTGATGGGTCGGCTGTTCTCCTTGGCTGTTGCTGTGGCGCTGGCCTGTTCTCGGCTTCTTCTAGGCCCTCCTTGGTGTGGGGTTTCGTGGCTTTGGCGGCAGCTGTTCGAGCCTCCGGCCTTGGCGCCTGGTGGGCCCCTGCTCTTGTCGGATCTCTGCTGTTTGGTGGAGTCTGGCCTGGTTCGTGCCTGGCTGGGTGGCTGCCTGGGACTATTCGGTGCTGTGGGCTGCAGGTCCTCTGTCCTTCTGGCCGCCTTGAGGCTTCTGTGTGCCTTTACTTGTGTGGGGCGTCCTGCCTTTCTGGGGTGCCTTGTCCTGAGGTCTCTCCTTTGTCCCCGTTGTGGGCTTCTCCTCCGCCTTTACGGTGGGTGCGGTTTGGCCTGTTTTTCGCCCTGGCTCCCTGCCTCCTCTCCTGCGGGCCCTGCCCGGCTGGGTCCCTGTCGCTGCTCTCTGTTCGGTTCCCTCCGGTGGGTGGTCGTCTTCGGCCTTTTCTTCCTCGGTGGCGGCGGCCCGTTTCTGGTGGTTGGGTCCTGTGTACTTTGGTTCCTGTGTACAGGGTCGTCTTGGTGCAGGTTCCTCCGGATTCGGGGGTTCGGTTGCCTCCACTGCCTGTCTCCGGTCCCCGCGGGGTGGCTCTGCTGGTCTGGGTGTCCAGTTTGGTTGCCAGGTGGTCGGTCTGCTGGGTTCCTGTCGTGGTGCCCGGGCCTGGGCCCCTCTCCGTTCTGTTTCTGGTGTTCGGGGTGTCCGGTGGCTTCGGCCTGTACTGGCTCTCCTGTGGGTCTGCTCCTGGGTTCGGCCCCTTCCCTTCAGTGTGTTGGTCCTTTCGGCCGTCGTTCCTCTGGTTCTGCCTGGCATCTTTTGGCATGCCGTGGGTCTCGGGGACGCCTCTCTCCGCTTCCCAGTCGCCGCTTCTTTTCTGCGGTTCGCTGTGGGTGTGGCCCGTTTCGGTTTTGAGTCCTTCCCTTCGGCCTCCGGCCCTCGCCCTGGGTCTTCCCGCGGGTCCTGGTGCCTCCTGTGGCTCTCCTTCGTGCGGGGTTTTTTTCCTTCGTCCTTCTCTGTCGGTCGGCCTCTGGCTGTGTGCGGCCGGAGTGTCTTTTTTGCTCGGTCTGTTCGGGGGGACCTTGGTGGTTCTTCTGGGGATCGGGGTTGTTGGTGGCCTGGGGTGTGTCTTCTCTGGTCCCCTCTCAGGGCTTGGTGTTTGTTGAGGCTCGTTGTGGCCTTTGCATGGCCCTGTTCCCTTGTCCTGCCTGCACCTGGTCTCTCTTCCTTCTCTGGATCGGGCCTTGTTGTCCCGGAGGCTCCTCCGGCGGTCCTGTGGCTGCGGGGGCTCGTGGCTTCTGGGGTGTTTTCAGGTTCCGGGGCTCGTTTCTACTTCTCCGCCTGACCGTCTGGATCCTGTTGGGTTGGTCTCCGGGGTCTGTTGTCCCCGCTGCCCGTGTCGGTCCGTGTCTGGGGGGGCTGTCCTGGTGGCTCTCCCGCCGTCGCTTTCTGGCTGGCTGTTTGCTGCCTCCTCCGGCTCCGCTTGTGGTGGCTTTGGTCACCGGCCTGTCCGGGTGCGGGGTTGGCTGCGGTTTATTTGGGTTCAGGGGTGCTGGTCCCTGCTGGTCTCCCGGAGTTCCTCCTGCTGCCGCTTGTTGGGGGCTTGCCCTGGTGCTCTTTCGTGGCTCTCTGCGGGGCCCATGCGGTGTTGGTTCAGTCTGGCGTTCTGGGGAGGTGGTCCTCTGTCCGCCCTCTGGGTGGGTCCCGGTTCTGTTCCTTGTTTGCCTGCGTCCTGTTTCCCTCCGGTCTGGGGGCTGGGGCTGTCGGCTCTCTCCCTTCGGCGAGTGGCCTCTGGGCTGGCGGCTCTGTTTTTGCTGGGTCATTCCTTCTTCCCGCGTTTTCTCTCTTCTTCCCCGTGTGGCCTGCCTGTTGGTGGGTCGTTGGGGCCTCCCTGTGGTGGTCCGGTTGCGGATCCGGGGTGGGCCTTGGTGGCCCGGTTCTGGTCTCTGGGATGGGGTCCCGGGGCTCGGGGGGTCGTTGGCCTTCCCTCTCCTGTGCCTCGGGGTCTTCTAGGTGCCTTCCTCCTCCCCCCCCTTTTTTTCCACTGCTCCGGGCCTTTCTGGTTCTGGTCGGGTGGCTCTGTGCTCGGGGGTTGTTGGTTGCTCCCCATTGGCCTGGGGTGCCTTGGTCTCCTCTCCTGTCCGCCTTCTGTTGCGTTCGGGTGTGGGTCCTTCCGGTGGTTCCGTTCTCTTGATGTTTCCGGCCCTTCCCCTGGGTTCCGTGCAGGGGTTTCGCCTGCTGCCTGGTGGTGGTGCGGCTGGGCTTTGCTGGGTTGGGGGCTCCTGTCCATTTGGCGGTTGCTTGGCTGCCTTCCCGTCGGTCCTCCTCTCTGCTGTCCTGTGCTTGGCATGGGTGGACCTTTTCGGCCTGGTGTTCTGCTCTGGGGTTGTTACCTCGGTGGCTGGCCTATGTTTGGCGTGGCGATTCCTTCCTGGTGGGGCTTTTCTGGGTTTGTCGGTGTCTCCTCTGCGGGTGCTGTGGGCGGCTCTCTGGCTTCTTGATGCTCCTGGCATTCTTGCGGGTTGGCGGGGGTCTGTTGCCCCCTCGCCCTGTCTGATCCTTCCCTTCGGGGTCTTGGCTGCTGGTATTGGCTGTCCTCCCTTTGGTCCCCTTGGGGGTCTCGGGTTGCGGCTCTTGTCTTTTGGGCCTTGTTTTTTGGTTGCCATCCCCTCTGCGCGGCGCTTGGGGGTGTTGGATCGGCTGTGGGTTCTCATTTTGCTTTGATCCGGTTGCGGTGGTTGTTTGGCCTTCCTCTGCTCTGTTGGGTCGTTGGCTTTGGTCCCCGGTCTTGCTGACTGTCCGTCTTTTGGGGGTGGTTCCTCCTGTGGGGAATTAGGGGGTGTTCCTCTCGCTGTTTGGCGATTTCGGTGGCTGCGTTGCTTGCTGTCCGGCGTGCTTTGCTGTGGTCCCTGCCGGTTGTGGTGTCCTGTCGGGTGGGCTCCTCTGTGGGATCTGTTGGACTGCGTCCTGGTCTTCTCCCTCTCCGTTTGACTGTCGCTGTCCGTTTGCGTGTCTGGAACGCTTGTCTGCTGTTCTGGGCCGCTGGGTTCCTGGGATGTTGATCTGCTGTGTTTGGGGCACTGTTTCTGTTTTGGTGTTCTCTCGCACTCAGCTGTCCGTCTCTGTTTTCTTCTGCTTGCTATGTCCTCATTTGTATTGAAGGAAGGCGAGGGAGGGACGGGAGGTAATGCTTCCATTTCTAACGATAATGGCATTACTCCTAGTCCTACTCCCTCGCCTTCCTTCAAGGACCCTCCCTCCCTCCCGGTGCGGTTCATCTGAGTGCTAGCTCGGCTTGTTTACGTACAGGTGGAGGTGGGGGCGGGCAGAGTTTTTATGCTGGGGGTGGGTCTGGGTGGGAGGCGGGGCCTCATTTGTATTGAAGGAAGGCGAGGGAGTAGGACTAGGAGTAATGCCATTATCGTTAGAAATGGAAGCATTATCCGAGATTCCTGACTACTTGCAAAAACATGTAACAGCTTGCTTTACTAGCTATGCAACTCTTTGAGGATCCTAAAATATTAATGTTAAAATACAGAATATTCTGGTCTGGTAGGACAGGATAGTAAATAAAGCAGTAGGTTGGTTGGTGGTTTTATTAAAGAAAAATTCTCAATTTTCCCAAACAACCAAATATAGATCTTCTCACTCTGGCAGGTTTCATTCACACTTGTTATGTTTCATATAGAGGCACTAATATAGACGCATTCATATATGCAGTATATGGTCATATTCACATATGCCCTATTATGGTCATAATCGTATATGCCCTATTTTGGTCATATTCGTCTATGCCCTATTATAGTCATGATCTCCTATGCCCTAATATAGGCATGATCTTTCACCTACATTAGTTCCCTACAGTACACAACGAGCTCTGAGGGTTGAACGTTATCTAGTCTGTGGTTAGAACACTGCAGGGTTTTTCCCGAACACAGGCCTACAATGTACTCATAAATTATGCATGAGCATTCATCAGCTACATCTCCCGCATAATATGTATGTACAAAGTTCACCCCTGACGTCTTCCTCATGTCTAACAAAGACCAATACAAACCATACTGAGGGACGAGATACTTTAGGGTATAAATACACCACATCTTGCCACGGTAAGATAGAGGGAACCGAGACTTCCATGCCGACACACTGACCAGAGACGCTGAGGCTCCTGCATGCAGTCGCTCCAGCTGACAGCGGTCTAACACAGCCCTTGCGGGGTGTCCAACTCGAGACCAGGATGGGATCCCACACTCTCTCTATTCAGGTAATGGGGTTCGACTAAAAACCTAGAGGGATTCTTGGCTCTTAGGCTTTTAGACCTACACACATGCTAGGTACACTTAGGTACATCTAGTTAGGCATTGTAGGAGTATGTGCACTTTTATAATGCATTTTATATATTCATGTATGTAACCATTATTATTGCAATATGGTAGAACTGTACTATCCTTTCACTTTTATCGTACTGCTGATAATATATCTCTGCTATTGTCTGCTGGTTGTTGCAGCACATATATTCTACACTAGAATAACAACTGTTCAATAAATACTTATTGAAACGCCCAGACTGTTCATTCTGTGTAACTCTCTGAGACAAACCGAACAAGTAAGCACGAGTGACTGAGCGAAAAGTAGTACTTTGTTTCCACGATTCTGAGGGTTCAGGGTTGCCATGATCTAAGGTTGCCAGAAACTAATCTCTCCCCGATAAGAGGAGATTCTAGTGGCACTGTGAGCTAGCTAATGCAAATTCGGCTAACATACGCAGTGGGGGTGCACAGAGTCAGTCTACCACCAATCCCACAGTTTATGTTATCCAAACGCGCAGGTCCTGCAGGGGTACTATAGGAACTACACGACATGGCGCCACCAACGTTGGTTGGGTACTTATTTAACAGTAGAATCTGAGTAGTTCAGTCATGCTATTCTCAGAGAACCTACTCACAAAACACCAGAGACGTCTGGAGTGGGTGGGCACAAAATCCGCCGCAGCTGAGTAGTACAAAAATACTATTTATTGGCTGTTGGTTATTCAAGCTTGAAAGGACATAGTGTTCCTAAAAATTGTGCATAACACCTTATCTTAGTTCCCTTGGAACACTTCTTCCTCGAAACATGATCAATACCGAGGTAAGGGCAGAGAGAGTTGAACTGAATTTTTCAGACGAGGGAGAAGATCCTGCGGATGCAATACAGATTGCACCAAAATACAGAAGGACAGTCACCCTAAGACTATTAGAAAATGGTTTACACGCTAGGGGTGGCATTGTAGTTTTCGTAATTGAGGCACACCAATCAAGCAAAACAGAGGTGTTCTATTCATGGGTTACACTCCCAGCAGCAAATGCAGTAACAAATACATTTCACTACTATATGGAAGGAGATGCACCACGGGAATATTGTCCGTTTGAGGACATAGAGATTCCACTCACTTACCAGGAACATCATTACTGGTTTAATGGCGCCCTACCCCACGTACGAGAAAGAGTAAGGTTAGGCCCACTCGGAGGAGAAGGAGCCACATGGCCAATATTAGCGGCATACACACCTCATCCTCATCGACACAATGTCACCAGGAGACTTACTCGTACAACACAAAGATTTAATTAAAATCTACAGAAACTTGACACAATTTGTCATGAGGACTTGGACAGTCCAACCTGCACCAGGTGCAGCAAATAGTACTCCAGCTCAGGGTACAGGAAATAAAATTATTCCTCAAACATTACACGCGGTAATGGGCAAAATGCCCGCAAAACGCGAACAAATACCATTCTGGATAGCTCAGAAAATCACTCAGCTTGAGGCGGTATTCCCGAATACTACCACCTGTGATAAACACAGAATACTAACAATCTGCTTGCCCATGGGGATCACACGACAAGTACAGGACTGCACCTCTTGGGGTACAGTCTTTGCTGCCATATATACCAGAACGCATGGTATCCCGTCATTAGCAGTAGTACCTGAAGTATTGAGACAGATACAAAATGAGTATGGAGCAGAGCCTGCCCTTAACTTAGGGATGAAGTTACTAGGTAACTACGAACAGGTATCAGCCATAATACTAGCTAACATTAAGGGGGAAGCAGCTTCAGTGGCGATCCGCCAATGCCTAAAGGAGTTCAGTCCAGTAGATCAACAACACAAACTACCCAAAATAATTGAAACCGCATATGCAGAACTAGGCAGAGACAGTTTAGGTGGGAAAGCATTAAAGCCACAACTGGTGGGCAGTTCTGAAAAGGACACTACAAAGCAGACACCTACTTCTTCTAAAAAGAAGTGGGAGAATAAAAAAACAACAAAAGTCTAAAGACAGCAGATCTCAATCCAGAGGTGGGTCTCCTCAACAGGAGCCCTCTGAGAGGAGGTACAACCTCCGGAATAGAGATAATAGTAAAAAACCTGACAGGTATCAGGATACTGATACACGTTCCTCTCGTTCCTTTCAGGGTTCATCAAAAAACTCTGAGAGGGAAGGACGGTCAGAACACAGACAAGAGGAGCCTACAAAGTCCAGATACACGCAACGCGCTGCGGACTACGCACCTAAAAAAGAAGATAAACAAAAACAAAAACCTCAGTTCAAAAAGAAAAAGATAGCAGGTCTTAAGATCAGACATGCCCAGAATTCTGAGGACACAGCTTCTGAACAGGGAATGGGCTCTGACGATGCTAGACAGCACGGCAGAAGTAACAATAGCTCGCCAGAACCTGAAGGAATTTCTGGTGACAGCGGAGTTGAGTGAGTATATCACGGTGGAAACACCTGATACTCGGGTAAGTGTCCCACATAAGTTACATGAGATAACACTCCGGATGGAGGGGGACAAGCTCAGGAAAATTAAAGGTCTATTTTGGAAAAATCTGTCATCTGGATATGACATCCTATTAGCAGAGCAAGACTGGCCGCCAGCATTCGTCATGGAGTGTCCTAAGGGACAAACAATAATTTTTCCAGCATTTTCCGACCTCGTTCCCATACATTTAAAATATGCATATGCACAGGAGTGGGCGGTTGCCCTAGCTCCAGCATTGTACAAAAATCATGCTGGTTGGGATGAGGATTCAACCCACCATGTGATCCCATTAAAAGTTTCCCCAAATGCTCAAAGGCAATACCCTATAAAGCAGGAAGCTAAAAAACAAGTCAGGGAGATCCTAGATCAACTAGAATACCAGGGGGTGATTGAAAATTGCACTTCACCTATGAACAATCCTTTGTTCCCTGTATCAAAACCTGACAACACATATCGTTTAGTTTTAGATTACAGACATTTAAACACTTACACAAAGACATTTGCAGTTCAAAATGCACACAGTGCCGCATTAATGAATAACATTGTGCGGAAAAAATACAAAACTACACTTGATATCTCAAATGGATTTTTCTGCCAAAATATAGCGCCTGAAAGCAGGTATTTGACTGCATTCTCAGCGCTAGGGTCACAATGGCAATTTTGTTGACTCCCCCAAGGGTATAAGAATAGCCCGGGGTTGTTTTCAGCAAGGGTAACAGAGTTACTCCAAAATTTGGATGAAGAAGCATTCTCCTATGTGGATGATATTTATCTGATGGACGATGACTTACCGAGGCACTTGACCAGGGTGAGCTCCATTATTATGGGATTCGCCTCTGAGGGCTATAAATTTAATTTCAACAAATCAAAAATTGCCCATCTCAATGTCCCGTTCTTGGGGTATGAGCTGTCAAGTGAAGGAAAAAGCCTAGCAGCTAACTTTTTAGAAAAGTGTGCGCTGCTCCAACCTCCAAAATCATTAAAGAATTTACAATCAATTCTAGGATTCCTAAATTTTGGTTGAACATACATTTTGGATTACGCAGAAATAGTAAAACCTTTCTACGACTTAATAAAACCTGATTTTTCAGTCAGACAATGGACACAGGAACGTACAAATATCCTACGTTCACTACAAGAAGACATGATAGCTTCAAAACACTTACAGACACGCGTAAACGTACGCAACTTAGTGATCTGAGTAATAGCGGGTCAATGCGGGTACACTTATTTAACTTTCAATGACGGCGAAACGGTACCAATCGCATATAAATCACACCTGCACACAAACGCAGAGATGCGTTTGACTTCAACAGAAAAAATCCTGACAGCAGTGCAGGCCGCTGTAGCAAGAGAAAGAGCTCTGGCTCAGGGAAAGCGCATAATAGTCGTTACCCCAGTACCAGCCTTAGAGGCTGTTACAAAGGCTAGCATTCCAAATGCGAAAGCCTTACATCCCAGATGGATACAATGGGCTAATTCTCTTACTGCAACGGATGTTGAATACAGATTTGATCCAAGTTTAAAAACACAAGCATTTCTGCAATACGAACAAGAATATCCTCTACCAAATGAGATTTTGCCTCTAGATCAGTATGAATATATTATTTACACTGACGGATCTGCTCAACCAGCCATAGGGAGTAAGCAAGCTTACAGCGCAGCGTGTGCAATCGTTAAAGGTCGCATGCGCGATGGAAAGTTCCATCCAAGTTGCACTAAACGCAATCTCTAGGAGACTGCACGGCTCAGTTGGCAGAATTAAAAGCACTAATACTGGCACTGGTAAATACGGAACACGAATTCCCCACACTAATTGTGTGTGATTCCTTTTACTGTGTACAGTCGTACAATGAATACTTACATCATTGTGAACAAAACGGGTTTAAAGACGCAAAAGGTGGCACAATTAAGCATAAAATGCTATGGGAACAGGTAGTGGAGTTGAGAAACGAACTACCAAGGGCTCACGTGATACATACACTGAGTCATCAGCGTGATGGCGTTCACATTGAAGGGAATTCATTGGCTGATGAAGCCGCAAAGGGGGCTGTATGCACAGCGTCCGTAGCTGCAATCACTCGTTCAAAAACGAGACTAGACGGCGAGATTATGGTAGCTGACATTGCTTCAGGCAAAGGCAGCACAGCAGTACCAAAGAAATTTCCACTCAAGTACTCCTACAAGTTAGATGAACAAAACATTCCATATGCTCAGATTCCTGGAATGGGGGATAGAGTATTACCAAATATGGATCGTAGGCAAGGCTTAATACTAGCAGCACACGAGGGTTTGGGTTCTGCGCATACAGGCGTCACAGCGACTATTTCTTTACTGAAACAGCGCTACTGGTGGCCAGGGTTAACAAAGCAGACCAAAGACTATATCTTAAAGTGCGACATCTGCCAGCAGATGAAAGGCTCCACCGTAGCAAGCCCAGCGCAGACACCATTACTAAAATCAGACAAACCTCTCGCATGTGTGTATTTGGATCACTGCGGACCCCTACAATCGGATGGGGCCAAGAAATATATCATGGTTGCAGTGGATTCCTGCTCTAGATTTCTATGGGTCTGGCCTCAGCGCTCGGCTGACGCTCGAACTGTTATCAAAGATTTGTGAGTTTTTATCGGCACAAACGCAGTTGGCACGTTACATTCTGACCGTGGCCCGGCGTTTAGCTCTCGGGCTTAAAAGAGGCCATGGAAGGAATGGACGTAGCATTGCGGTACTCCTCTCCGTACCATCCTGAGGGAAATTCGGTTGTGGAGAGGAAAAACCGTGACTTAAAGCAATCTTTAACAGCTAGGGTATTAGGCAAGGGCGGTAGTTGGGTCAGTCACCTTTATGGGGTCCAAAGAGCAATTAACAACCAGCCAAGAAGCTCTCTAGGGGGTGTCACTCCTTACGAGGTCCTATTTGGGACAAGAATGTGGGTACCTGATCTTGATTGTGCAGGCACAGTGGGGGATGAAAAACCATTTGATATCCATGATCGTTTGGCTGTTTTACAGGATCTAAATGAATCCAGGACAAAACAAAGCAACGTCCACTTAAAACAGACCGCCACTGAGGAAGTCAAGGCAGTAATGGTAAGACCTGTCTGGATCCCAAAAGTCGGGGATCTGGTCAGAGAAAAGATTGCAGACAAGAAAGAATTCGGACCATCCTACAGAACAGCTGTACCGGTCCTAGCAATGCAAGGCACAAGAACTGTACTTCTGCCGCCTCTTGCCGGGAAAAAGGAGAAAAGATTTGTCTCAATCGACTTAATCAAACCACACTAACTGGCCGATACTAAACAGTAGGCCTCGTGGACTCCACAGTAGCAGACGCCCTCCTCTCGCTGCAATTCAAGAAGTTCAAACAGAAAGACTCATCACTTTTGAAGAGCCACCTGTACGGAATGAAGGACTAAGCAACAATGCTATGGAACTCGTTCCACTTCAACAAGAAGTTCAACTTCAAGAAGAAAATCAACTTAACAACCAAGTTGCAATAAGACCGACTACAGACGTCTACATCAACATCCCTCGTCGAGAGCAAAATCCAATTTCAACAAATCCCGATGCAATTCCAACAATTGATCGAACTGCTTCTGGCTAGTTCATGAACTATGATACGTTTTCCCTGGATCCAAGTGACCCGGAAACGACGCCAGCCAAAAAATCACACAAACAGAAACTCATTGACTTTTTGCACTTTTTTTAGAAAGACTTACCTGGTGTCACCTTGGATAGAACTATGGTATATCACTGGGATTCTATTTTTTCTTTTCTGGCTAGGTTTAACTATAACTTTTAGTATGCTTATTAATGGACGATATCTCCAGCAGAGCTCTACAGCCCAAAGAGTCAATTTGATTTTAAAGCCACACCAGTCTTCACATCGTGAACCAAGAGACTTGTCTTCAGTGAACATCACAGCAGTTCCTATACCGGACGGTATAGTATGGGACAAGATTGATTTCGATATATTCGGTCCGACTGAACTTTTAAAGCTTAAACATGTATTTAAAATTTCTTTAAGTGATATCATTACCTCCAGTACATTTTCTGATGATTGGGACACTGAAACTGTAAATAATATGATGTGTGATTTAGAAAAAACTTCAGCATTTCCGAACAATGAAATGTTAGAAGGTACTTCAGACTATGATAATTTGTACTGTTACCAACATTATGGTCATCATTTCTTGCACAAATCTATAACACCTAGAACTGTATTTGAATACCACCAGTGGGAACACTGCCCAACACCTCCGAAAGGTAGTTCGCAAACTTTTGCACAGAAATTCACATACTTTTCAGGGTTTAATACATCTGACCCGAAGTCATTTTATTACAAAGTGGCAACAACATCAGCACAGAAAATTATGTTGACTAACACCAAACAGATTTACTCTGCTTCCTTTATGGCCCAGTTGTCTACACAGGGTTTTGACCTATGGAAGGACACTATAGATTTAAAATCGATCTGGGGTTCTAGGGACTGGCAGGTCCAGGGAACAGAAGCGCTTTTTAGAGCATGCCTCATTCCACAGCAGATGATATTCCTAAATGAAACTGTGCAACAGACATCCTGTCTTGGACTAGCCAGGAACAAGGAAATGAACACACTGGGGTTTCCAGCACCATCACAGATGGGTGGGGGACAGAATTCAACTACACATGGGCTAGGATTAGATGACATCCTCCAGTACAACAGGTCAGATTCCAATTGGACAGAATGGCTGATTTGGCCCACTGACACAAACACATGTCAACAGAGATTCCTAGGTATAACCGAGGGGTTTAGTATCATTAGGCCAGATACACACTATGTACAGAGACAACACCCAGGGGTAGTGACATCCTATAGTGTTGGGAAGTTGTGCCTTGATTGGCTAGAAACCTCAACACTCACAGAAGTAAAACATCACTTGACCTTACTCACACCTGATGTAGACATTAGGGATTTTTTGCAAGGCCCAAAGAAAACACGTCAGAAATGTTTCATATATGCTGGCATTTATGCCTACTATAATGAAAACTGGAAAATATCCCAACAGGAGGCCGCAGAAAGAATACGGGAAATAGACCGTATTAACCTAGAGAAGGCATTAGCTGTAGTGGATAACAACTTTGACCTCCAGGATTTACTCCTAAGGCAACATTGTATCTTCGGCAATCGACATATTAGAACAAAATCTGGCCTTGTTCCAACACGGGCAATCTCAGTTACGTTCTATTATGATGTTAAGCTGGACGCTGCAATCTTTGCTAGCAGGCTACGTGCCCTGGCGTTTTATAAACACCACGTCTCTGTTTTCAGAATACAATCTAACTGATAAACAGAAAGAAATGGCACAAACGGGAGCCAAATATATAATGCTGCGTATTGAGAAACTGGAATGGTTTCCATTCACTGTAGCCGAATCACCATCAACTGAATGGCTAATTCATGGCCAAATCATTCTGCCGGTCACCACGTTTCAGTTTCAATATTGCCTTGAGCAATGGCAGGCAGGCAAATATGAAAAAATGTGTAAGGGATATGTTGAAGGTAGGAAGTCCACAGGAGGCCAGGTTGTGGTTCCAAGAAGTAGCTTTATTCAGGTACAAGATACAGAAGCTTAAAGTATAGCCAAGATGGTAAGTAGGTCTGTATGTACGCCCCACCAGGAGCAGCCTCCTAGCTGCTCAGCCTGCAATCACCAACTGACTCAGATCAGGCACCCAACATTCCAAGGCATCATCAAGATTCCACACATGCTCAGGCTGAACAGCAAGGGGAAAGGGAGAGAGTACAGAAAGAGGAAAAGTCACAACACTACAGGATACATTAAGGAAACTTGGGAGTTACCATATAGATATCGATGCCGGAGTGGGGATCGAGAAGTGTTTCTGAGTGGTACAAATTGCAAGAACGCTTTAAGCGGTTCTCTCATGTGTCAGGATATTTCTCTGCACGGAGCATGTAGTGGTTCGGTAGCGAATCTATCTTGTCACATGTCAGGTACCCCAGCGGCCATGATTACGCCGGTTTTCCATCTGCTCTCGAATGGGAGTTACTTGATGCTAAACGATCAAGGTTGCTGTGGGATGCTTCCAGGCATCGCCTATCTGGTCACTGTTAACTCCAGGGTTACTTGCTGTATGCAAGTATTGTTTCCGCCACTGAACACAGTCCGGGAGGCGCCGTTATGGCCTTCGTTGAATGTTTCCTTCATGCAGTTTGATACTTTGAGCAGACTGTAAGCCATGCTTTTACAGCAACCCGTGCCCTTAACCTCCGCTCGAGAAACCTTTGAACTTCAAGACGCAAGGACCTCGACTGAGATACAAGCGCTTATATGTACGAACTGCCCCTTTCATTTCGCAGAAATGGTGGGTCGTATCTTTAACATGTCTGATACGAGCGCTATTGTACACCTATTTAAGACCATAGGGTCAGGACTATTAAGCACCTTTCAGACAGTCCTCGGAGTAATCCCAAATTTTATACACTTCGTATTGGGAAGCGTGTTTGGAGGTCTCCCGCTTATCCTGTTCCTAATTGCAGGAGTCCTGATTGTAATCTTACTGCTAAGCAATGGACAGCCCAATTTCCGAGGAAATGGCGAACATACTCATGGAGCGGAAATACCGTGAACGCATGCTTCTGGGTATACCTTGCCTAATAGAACTGAACGCCTCTTGGTTTCTATCGTTTACACCAGTCTGGGTGGACTGCATCTTACCTGTTCTTCGATGCCTGTTTTGCGGAGAAGAATGCACGTTAGATCTCTGTCTAACGTTTCCATCAGATATGCCTCCGGACATGGATGCTATGCTGGACCCCCTAAAGGCCCATGCTCTGCGTTGTCCCCAGCGTCTTCCAATTCTGATGAACGCATTCCTTGAGAATCCACAGGTGCCGTTTGCTCCTGCTGGGTTAGGTGGCTCCTCCACAGGCACTCAGGTAACAACTGCCGCACAAGCTGCCGCAGCACCGACTGTTGGCAGTGCTGAATTCCATCTATGTGCGATTGACGTTCTCTGTAAGGCGTTGGATTTGTTGTCTGCAGTAGCTAACACCGATAATGCTGTATCTCCCAGCCAGGACACTTAATCTGGAATTGGCTCATCGTGTCCTGGGAAAGAATTCGGCTTCTCCACCTCGTTTCATAAATAAACTAACTAAATTTGGAACATTTCCTAAATTGACACTTTAACTTGAGAAAGAATGGCCTTCTTCTGCTTGTAGTTATGCAACTTTTATGAGTGAGACAGAATTGACTTTTTCAGGTGGCAACTAAAGAATAGCTGATTTGCAACATTTTTAATCATTTTTAAATGTCTTTTTAAAACCATTTTTTAGCTGTTTTTAAGAAAAAAATTAATTATCCAGATTTTAAGTATGGTCATTGTCATCCAATTCGAAAGTGGAGTGGGTGTTATGTTTCGTATAGAGGCCCTAATATAGACGCGTTCATATATGCCGTATATGGTTATATTCGCATATGCCCTATTATGGTCATAATCGTATATGCCCTATTTTGGTCATAATCGTCTATGCCCTATTATAGTCATGATCTCCTATGCCCTAATATAGGCATGATCTTTCACCTACATTAGTTCCCTACAGTACACAACGAGCTCTGAGGATTGAATATTATCTAGTCTGTGGTTAGAACACTGCAGGGTTTTTCCAGAACACAGGCCTACAATGTACTCATAAATTATGCATGAGCATTCATCAGCTACATCTCCCGCATAATATGTATGTACAAAGTTCACCCCTGATGTCTTCCTCATGTCTAACAAAGACCAATACAAACCATACTGAGGGACGAGATACTTCAGGGTATAAATACACCACATCTTGCCACGGTAAGATAGAGGGAACCGAGACTTCCATGCCGACACACTGACCAGAGACGCTGAGGCTCCTGCATGCAGTCGCTCCAGCTGACAGCGGTCTAACACAGCCCTTGCGGGGTGTCCAACACGAGACCAGGACGGGATCCCACACTCTCTCTATTCAGGTAATGAGGTTCGACTAAAATCCTAGAGGGATTCTTGGCTCCTAGGCTTTTAGACCTACACACATGCTAGGTACACTTAGGTACATCTAGTTAGGCATCGTAGGAGTATGTGCACTTTTATAATGCATTTTATATATTCATGTATGTAACCATTATTATTGCAATATGATAGAACTGTACTATCCTTTCACTTTTATCGTACTGCTGATAATATATCTCTGCTATTGTCTGCTGGTTGTTGCAGCACATATATTCTACACTAGAATAACAACTGTTCAATAAATACTTATTGAAACGCCCAGACTGTTTATTCTGTGTAACTCTCTGAGACAAACCGAACAAGTAAGCACGAGTGACTGAGCGAAAAGTAGTACATTGTTTCCACGATTCTGAGGGATCAGGGTTGTCATGATCTAAGGTTGTCAGAAACTAATCTCTCCCTGATAAGAGGAGATTCTGGTGGCACTGTGAGCTAGCTAATGCAAATCCGGCTAACATACGCAGTGGGGGTGCACAGAGTCAGTCTACCACCAATCCCACAATTTATGTTAGCCAAACGCGCAGGTCCTGCAGGGGTACTATAGGAGCTACACGACACACTGCCAAGATCTAAAAAGGAAGTTTAGGAAACTTAGTAAATGCAAGGTTGTAGGAGTAAATGAAGAAAATGAAGTGCTCATTCGGAAAACCAAAATGGAGTATACAAAATTAATTAGAGAGAGGAAAATTGAGTTATTTGAGAACAAATTGGGATAGGATGTTAACTTTGTTAGATTCAAAGGGTTTGAAGAAAATGTGGGAACTGGTGAAGGAAGGTTTAAATAAGAAAAGGTCTGCATTAAGTATTAAGATTTCAGAAGAAGCTTGGGTTGGCTTCTTACTGGAATTATGTAAGACAAAAAAATAGGTAGTCAATGGGGATTAGATCGACCCAGATGAAGATCTTGTATCTTATACCTCTATAATTTCAGTAAAAAAGACATTAGCGGGTATAAATCTTACTAGGGTGGTATACCCGGATAACGTCCCTGCTATTGTGGTCAAAGCCTTTCCTTCACTCTGTGTTTACTTAATTTTTGACTACGGGATATTTCCAGAGAGCTGGAAAGGTGCTATAATTAAACCAATCTTATATATATATATCCTTCCGGCCCCAAAAATTATTGTCAAATTAATTTAATTGATGTCGGGCAAATATATTTGCTAAGCAAATCCTCTTATGTCTGAAAAACTGGATAGATATCAACAAGCTGATACCCATCGAGCACTGTAGTTTTAAAGAAGAGAATCCCACAATAGATCATTGTTTTAGCCTCTGGGCAATGGGTTGGAAAGCGATAGAAACAAGAGGGAATCTTTTCTGCTGCCTTGTCAACTTTCATTCAGCATTTAACCTCATTATTGGGAGGTTACTTTGGGAAAAATTGAAGATGATTGTCACAACCCACTTGGGATTACGGGGAGACGTGACGCTGTAAGTAACCAACCGATCCGTGGTAGATGTACAAGGGTTGCTTTATTGGATAAGGATCCGACAGGTATGGGGGAGAGCGTGTACAAAAGTTCAATTGTCCAGTTGCAGAGGGATACTCTTTAAGTCACCGGACCCAATCCACCTCTTTGAAGCGAGCTCCTGGTTTCCGTGTTCTTTGGCTGACTTTCCAATACTCGAGGCGTTTCCCAAAAACAAAACAAAAGAAAGAGAACCAAGGGTAAGTTTGGCTGGTTTGGCCCGTAATAATCGAAAAGGGAGGGAAGACAGGCTGTGAGGGGACCACCACGTCTGACCAAGTGTGGAACCCAAGAGGAAACAGCAGTGAGCTCCCGGCTAACTACCTGTTCCCTCCCGGTGCCTTTGCAAACCCCGGATGCGCCCCGTACCTGTTCCAGCCACCCTCCTCCTGGGGGGTGGCGGGCGATGGCGCTGTGTCGGACTTCACCTACGCTTTCTCCGGACAGCTGGGGCTCAACGACGTGCTCAGGTCCTGTTCCTGCTCGTCGATCTCTGGCACAGCTTCTATCCAACGTTTCCTCCGTCCCGCTCGCCACGGTCAGCTCTTCGGCGTCTTCCTTCTCCGTCGTGCCGGGCTCTTCCGCATCTCTTAGTCCCGATAGGTTAAAAAAGGGTAACGTCATACTATCTGACTCCGCCTCCTGCCGGCCTGTGAGCGTTTTAAAGGGACCGGCCTCGTCCCGTACCTGTTTGGCGATGATACTGACGTCAAAAGGGGATTCCGACTCTTGAGTTCCCAGCTCCTCCCGACACACCCTTCCCCCAGGATTTTCCCGATTGGGGTTAAGAGCGAATCGGGACAGAAAATCGGCATTGCCTTGTTCAACACCCTTACGATGAAGGACCTCAAACTGGAAAGGCTGTAGGGACAGGAACCACCGGAGCACACGATCGTTACAGCCCTTATTTCTCTGTAACCAAGTCAGTGGGGCATGGTCAGTGTATAAGATAAAGGGCCTACCCTCAAGGTAATACCTCAACTTATCTATCCCCCACTTCACCGCCAGACATTCCTTTTCAATGGTGGGATAGATCTTTTCACGGGGAAAAAGCTTGCGGCTTATATAAAGGACAGGTCTTTCTAGTCCCTCGTTATCGAGCTGTGAGAGGACAGCACCTATGCCCACCCCGGAGGCGTCTGTCTGGAGAATGAGAGGTTTTTGGAAGTCTGGAGTCTGCAAGACCGGTGATGAGGTCAGGGCGGTTTTTAGGGTGTTGAATGCTTCCAGCTCCTGTACAGTAGGGGAGAGTAACCGGGAGGAGGTGATAGATTTTTTTAACAAATCAGTGAGAGGGGCCGCTATGTTTGCAAACTGGGAAATGAACCGTCTATAGTAACCTACCAACCCCCAAAAGGCCCGGAGGTCCCGTCTAGAGGTAGGAAATCCTGTTTCTTGGATGGCTCTCACCTTCTCGGTTTGTGGTTCTATCAAGCCCTCCCCAAGCAAATAGCCAAGGTATTTAACCTTCTGAAATGCAAAGTGCGATTTTTTTGCATTGATATGCAACCGTGCAGAACGAAGCTCCTGTAATATGGCCGCTAGGTGTCCCCGGTGTTCCTCCCACGTCCTACTGAACACCACTATATCATCCAGGTAAGCCGATGAATAACCGGTATGCCCTGCCAGGAGTGCGTCCATCAGCCTCTGAAAGCTGGCTGGCACCCCGTGTAAGCCAAAGGGCAGGACAGTGAAATGAAAGAGACCATCAGGGGTAGAAAAAGCTGTTTTCTCCTGATCCCTGGGGTCCAGAGGAATCTGCCAATAACCCTTGGTGAGGTCGATGGAAGAGATGTATCGAGCCTCCCCAAGGCGTCGTATCAGCTCGTCCACCCTGGGAAGGGGATACCCATCCTGTTTGGAGATGCGATTCACCGCTCTGAAGTCGATACAAAATCGGATGCTGCCATCCGGTTTCGGTACGAGCACAATCGGTGAACACCAGTTACTATGAGAGGGGACGATTATCCCGGACTCCAGCATTTGTTTTACCTCTTTCCGTAGGGCCAGTCGTCTGGCCTCGGGCACACGATATGGACGCTGTTTAATGGTGACACCTTCTTGAGTAGGGATAGAGTGTACAGCAAGATGGGTCCTTCCAGGTTGGTCGGAAAGCACATCCCGAAAGGAGCCGAGCAGGGTGCGAATGTCGCTAGTGTGATCAGGAGTTAACTCTTCGTTGATAACGGTGGACTCGACAGTGGAAAAACCGGTGTCCACGGTGGAGACCGTATGCATTTGTTTTGGAGGGGTTCCTAACCACTTCTTTAGAAGATTTATGTGATACATTTGTGTTTTGTTTGGGACGAGTTGTAGCAGATACGTGGTTTTACCTATTTTACGTACGACGGGAAAAGGACCCTGCCACTCCTTCCGTAGTTTGTGGGTAGATGAAGGAAGCAGTATCAAGGTCCAGTCCCCAACCTTCAGTTCCCTTAATTTCTTTCCTTTATCATATGTTTGTTTTTGTTTTTCCTGTGCCTTCTCCAGCGATGCATGGGCCAGGGTTCTCAGCTTGTGGAGGTGACTTTTGACCTGTTTGGCGTATTCGAGCAGAGCCTGGGCTTCTTGTGCATTATCTGTTTCCCATCTCTCTTTAGTGATTTCCAGAAGAGTCCGTGGCTTCCTTCCGAACAGTAGTTCAAAAGGAGAGGTGCCCAGGCTGCTCTGGACTTGGCTTCTGAGGACAAACAGGGCCAAGGGAAGAAGCTGATCCCAATTCTTCCCGTCTCCTGTGAGGAGTTTCTTTAGGGTTAACTTGAGGTTGCCGGTATACCTCTCCACCAGACCATCGGTCAGGGGATGGTATACAGATGTTTTTATATGTCTGATACCTAATTGCTTGCAGACCTGTTTCATCAATCGTGAAACGAAGGGGGTTCCCTGGTCTGTTATTATGTCTCTGGGAAACCCCATCCTAGAGAATACTTCTATAAGCCTCTGTGCTATGGTGGTGGTGTTTGCAGTATGTAAGGGCAAGGCTTCAGGGTACCTGGTGGAATAGTCAACTATTACAAGTACGTACTGGTAACCCTTGCTGGACCTAGGGAGGGGGCCTATAATGTCCATACCCACCCTGTCGAACGGTTTGGCTAATATAGGTAGAGGACATAGGGGAGCTTTTGGTGGAACGTAAGGGTTCTTCTTCTGACATACGCTGCATTCCTGACAATACTTCTTTACTTGTGCGTGAACGCCTGGCCAAAAGAAGCTACGAAGTATGGACTGGGAGGTCTTTTCTACTCCACAATGACCCGCCAGAAGGTGTGCATGGGCAAAAAAAAGAACCTGGTCCCTGAAAGCCGCGGGGACCAGTAGTTGAGGGTCATCCCCATCCTTACCCAGCCTGTACAACAGCCCCTTTTTCTCAATAAAACAGGGGTACACCCTATGGGGTTGGAGGAGTGAATCCCGGGCACTCTGCCAGGCATTTGTGAGACTGCTGTCATTCAGTTGGGCTGTCCTAAAATGAGTGTCTATGGCCCAGGGTTCGGAGGCTAGGAGAGTATTCTGGGGACCCCGCTTTAACGTGTCACCCGTAAGTCAGAAAATCAGGGATTGTCTACGCCAAGGATAAGGGGTTCCGGGAGTTGGGGTAAGACCCTTACTTCAACGACAACGTCCAGTCCTTTTTGGTTCCGGAGGCTGACTCCGGCTATGGGGTAGTCTTTTATATCCCCATGCACGCATCTGATACATACACGCTTCCCTGGTAGAAAAGAAGAGGGAGGTACAAACTCCTCACGTATAACTGAGTGTTTGCAACCAGAGTCTAAGAGAGCTGTTATGGGGCGGTTATTCAGAAGAAGACTCACGTAATATACTGGACCGGTTTCTTGGGCAAAGAGAATGGAGTGGGGTAGGTAGCTGACATCCATAGGTTCTTCTTCCGCCCTTTCCTTCCGTCTCCTACAGAATTTAGCGATGTGGCCCCACTCCCCACACTCGTAGCATTGAGGGCCAGTAGAGGGAACTGTATCATTACGCGCTGAGCGAGGTTTGTGAGGCTCGTAGAATGGCTTAGCTGGTTTTCTCTCCATTCTTCCTCCATGGACACGTTTTTGGCTCTTCTCGGGTTCTTTAGGGCCCCCTCTACTTTGAGCTCTAGCGTACGAGGTGGCCATTTCAACCGCATGCTCCAGAGTCAGGCCTGCATGCTGGCGTAGCCACCTTTGTGTCCCGTAAGGGAGCGCCTCTAAATACTGCTCCAGGTAAATCTTTTCCATTATTGCTTCCCGAGTAGGGTCCAGTGGTTTAAGCCACCTATCTGCGGCGTCCTTGATCTTGTAAAAAAGGGTCTTGGGTGTATCACCAGTTACGCCTCTCTCCTGCCGAAACCGAAGGCGGTGGGCTTCATCGTCTATCCCAAGGTGATCAAGGATAAATTGTTTTACGTGTCCATAAGCGGCCGTGCCATCACGGTTGGCTATCTGATAGGCGGCCTGGGCTTCGCCCGTTAGAAGGGGGGCTAGATAGAAAGGCCAATGCTCCCCTGGCCAACCACTAGCCCTTGCAGCCCGCTCAAAATTTAAAAAAAACGAAATAGGGTCATCCCCAGGGACATATTTTTGTAGGGGTATGACAGTCCTGGGTAAGGCAGGTGCTCTACCTTGTCCTAGAACCTGCAGAAGCTGTGTTTGTCCTTCCGCCAACTTAGTAACGTTGTCGGCCTGTACTTGGATGGCCGAGGTGAACACTGCTCGGTCCATTTCGGCTTGGCTGGCGTTTTTTTCCATGGCCCACTCCAACTTGTTTTGGGCTTCACGCATTTGGGCTATAAGCTGCTCCATCCTGTGTCAGATGGGGGTTGCCCGCATTCTCCTCCACTTTGTCACAACCCACTTGGAATTACGGGGCGACGTGACGCTGTAAGTAACCAACCGATCCGTGGTAGATGTACAAGGGTTGCTTTATTGGATAAGGATCCGACAGGTATGGGGGAGAGCGTGTACAAAGTTCAATTGTCCGGTTGCAGAGGGATACTCTTAAGTCACCGGACCCAATCCACCTCTTTGAAGCGAGCTCCTGGTTTCCGTGCTCTTTGGCTGACTTTCCAATACTCGAGGCGTTTCCCAAAAACAAAACAAAAGAAATAGAACCAAGGGTAAGTTTGGCTGGTTTGGCCCGTAATAATCGAAAAGGGAGGGAAAACAGGCTGTGAGGGGACCACCGCATCTGACCAAGTGTGGAACCCAAGAGGAAACAGCAGTGACCTCCCGGCTAACTACCTGTTCCCTCCCGGTGCCTTTGCAAACCCCAGGATGCGCCCCCGTACCTGTTCCAGCCACCCTCCTCCTGGGGGGTGGCGGGCGATGGCGCCGTGTCGGACTTCACCGACGCTTTCTCCGGACAGCTGGGGCTCAATGACGTGCTCCGGTCCTGTTCCTGCTCGTCGATCTCTGGCACAGCTTCTATCCAACGTTTCCTCCGTCCCGCTCGCCACGGTCAGCTCTTCGGCGTCTTCCTTCTCCGTCGTGCCGGGCTCTTCCGCATCTCTTAGTCCCGATAGGTTCAAAAAGGGTGACGTCATACTCTCTGACTCCGCCTCCTGCCGGCCTGTGAGCGTTTTAAAGGGACCGGCCTCGTCCCGTACCTGTTTGGCGATGATACTGACGTCAAAAGGGGATTCCGACTCTTGAGTTCCCAGCTCCTCCCGACAATGATGAATTCCAAAGGCACACTTGTTGTGTTGAAAGAGCTACATCAAAATAATTGTGCCAGGGTGGACCTAGATACTAACGGGTGCCTCTCAAAGAAAATTCCAAAACATAATAGCTTTATGCAGGGTTGTGTTCCTGCCCCTAAGTTGTTTACCTTGCATTTAGCCAACTTGCCAAGTAATTTAATTAAGATACACACTTTCTTCCGAAAGATGGGTGTTCATCACATGCCGTGTTTACTGTATGCCGATGACTTTGTAATACTTGATGTGACTTGGGTGGGTTTGCATAGAAACCGCAAGCGTTCAGCAACTACTGTAAAGAAAACCATCTAATAATAAATAGGGATAAAATAAATATACTGGTTATGGGGGGAAAAATTAAAACCTATGGGTGGTCTATTGAGCATATGCCTGTTCACCAAACATCATCATATAAGTATCTTGTTCACCAAGGAATTACAATGAAAAAAACACTTAACTTCTCTAAAAATTAGAGCTTCTACAGCATGGGAAGTTTGAAAAAATTTAAGAGAGATTTTGGTGGTCCATCGATAACCCCAGTGATCACGGCATATAGGGCTTTGGTTCCTCCTCAAATGCTCTAAGACACAAAAAATAATATGCGTAAATTTGAGACATGATTGGAACAAAATGGGGGGCTACAGTCTAAAAAATCTCAGTACGTCAGCAAATATAACTTTACACTTTTGGCATGGAATACAAGTGTGCTCAAGAGCAAAAGTGTCCATGCTTAGTATGGATGAACTTTGCCATAGTGAACTGGGCTGGACAAAAGATACATGATTTTGGCTAAACTAATTGGCCTGTTCCCTCAATTTAGAAGATTTTTGATACAATGCTTCAATATCATATTGTAAAAAGGAACTTAGGGAAATGTCTGCCATAGAATCTAGGGTTAGGGATCTGAGTTATCTCAACAGAAAGAGTTCCACACTACACCTAAGAAATTCTTTGTTGGAAGGTACAAACTTTCCTTATCTCTCCGAACTCCCGAATCCCATATGGCAAAGAGTGCTCATGAAATTCTGGGCGGTGTTAAACCTGGGACTCATACATTCAGTCGAGGGGCAGTGATTGATGAATTGTGAACACATTTGTGATTGTGGTCTAAACATAAAAAACTTCCAGTGTCCACTTTTAATGGATTGATTGTATTTTATTAGATTTAGGCGGCTGCTGATAAGTGCCATTTTAATTAAATATGGTATAAAGATGAGGCTGGAAGCTATAAAATGTTTATATGACATGCAATTTTTAGATGCTGCTTACACTGTAGGCAGGTTTTTAACAGCTATAAGCAGCTTGAAAAAGAGGGAGTGCAGAAAGATCTATCCCTGATAATAGCAGTTTTAATGTAAGTTTTAATTTATTTTTATAGTGGTTGTAATTGTGAAGCAAGCTTTACTTGTAGTATGAACAAGAAGGAGAATCAATATTATGCCATTTTATCATCAGTTTTCATTTTAAGCCATATTTGGTGTAAGATATTTTATTTTGTTTGTCTGTATGAAATTTGTTTTATTAGACTACGGTCTAAATAAACTTTGATTTTAGTACTGAAACTGGATGGATTTACACCATGCTACAAAAAGTAATCTTTCTCAGTAAAGTTCTATATACATGGTTTGGCGTAAATCCTTTTAGTGGTTTAAGCTGTAGCAGTAAGCATTGGAAAGTTTTCTAGTACACAGAGGCGGTCACCACTTTGTAGTTTTGGTTCAGGATTTATGAAAACATGCCATGAATGTAGGCAACATTGTTTCCAAATTTAAGATTTTAAGAGATTTTGTAAATTTCTAAATTTTAGATTTCTCTCAAAATTGGAATTTTCTAATAATAAAAAAGTAAAACAATCAAGGAGATGGTTGGGTAAAGGACCTGGCAGGTTGCATGGGTGTGTGATGACATGGTCTGACCACAGGTGAGGCCTGAGGCAAAATCTTGCTGCACACAGGAAAAGACCTTGTGTAGCATGGAATTGGTACTGTTGCGGGGATTCTGCACCTACACAGAACTATGTGCAGGAAACCAGGACCTCGGTGTATAGGGGTGTACCAACCTACCACCTTAGTGCCCAAAATCCCAAAACCGACTAGCTATAGTGTCTCATTCGTTCTCCTCCAAAAATCACAGAGCTACAAATGATTAGACAACCCAGAACACAACACTCCTGACTCTCTCAGGAATCGCGGTAGCAAGACGTACTCTTTCGCTCGCTCACTCGTACTTGTCCACAATAAGATTAGGCAGAGTCACTGTAATAGTTCAAAATGTTTATTTTAACTATCGTGCTCTACAATACAGTATACGAGCCACTACCAGCAGCAAAATGCATAAACTCAAAGCAATTAGCATTGTTACAATTCCATAGAGTACAAAAGGGGAAGTCATTTTATAAAGACAGTGGAAAAAGGACTATAAGGCCTAACCACCCTCCCCTGGACTGGAAGAAGTTTATTTATATAAAGGAAGATCTCTGGGCTTTGACAGCAGACCCCATACCTTAAAGCCTGGATGTAAGGTTTACATCATAGGAACAACATAGCTCTTCTCCATGGAAAGGGCTCTCTCCAATTGTGTGTTAAAACAACATGCATCCCTGTAATATCAAAGCATGAGTCTCCAGCATTGCAGCTGTGTTTAGCATGTTATGTCTAGGTGCTAGGGTCTGACCAGAACAGAATAACAAGGGGCATTGTTTATCGACCTTGCAAATCATGTTCAGACAAAACTCCAGGAACTCAGCAGAAAACGTGAAAGGCAGACAGTTCTCATGTGAAAGGCATAAACAGAGGCTTGCAAAAATAAAGTCATGTAGTAACGTGCGCAAAAGCAGCATCATGGCAGAAAAGCTCATGCTAACTTAGCAATGTCGTCAATGTCCCTAAGAGCCATATAACAGTACATGATGGATGAATGCTTTATAGCATTAAAAAAACGAAAAGTTAAAGGTCAGCTATGGTTTAGCAGGCACAAAACCTTTAAACTAAAGACAATCACAAGTTATGGTACACCTCTCACAATAACTCATGGCACCGCCATATTTTGCTGTTGTTTTTAGGTCTCGCCTACGCAGCGCGCATGCGCTGCATAGGAAAAAGACCTTTAGCCATCGCTTCACTTTTGCAGGCAAAAACGTGCATGCGTTGCATTGCTTTTAATGGCAACGCGTGCACGTTTGGCGATTCCCTTGCGGGAGCGAGCTTTAAAACCATCTGTTTGTAATTACAGATGGTTCCTGCTTGCTCCCGCAAGGGAAACAGGCGCAGGCCCCCCTCCTCTCTTCCCCTCCCCCTGCTGCCTCCTCCTCTTTCACACGCGATTGTTCACTCTCTTCGCTCCCTGTTTGTTTACATTACGGGGAGAAGGGTAATGACGGAGCGTTTATTACCCCGCCCCCTCCTATTTTTCCTAGTGCCCAATGGGTGCAGAAATGCCAGAGCCAATCAGAAAATGCGCTATCTCTCAGAAACAACCACTTCCCTCAAACATACAAGCACACATGAGAGGAAAAGGGCGATCGTGCAATTTGGCCAGTCCTGTTTGAAATCCCACAGCGTTGACAAAATAAGTAAGAAAACTCCTAAACAGTCAACTTTAACAATAGGTTCTAGTTTTCTAATTCAAAGAAGGCTAATAAAAAGGTGCTTAGTAATTGTTCTGTAGTCGTTCATATAAAGAAACTACTAGTTTATTGCATGTATCATTGAAATGTTTGAACAACTAATATATTTTTTGACTCAACTGTTACTCTTCTATTAACTTTGAAGCTGAAAATGGCCGTCTTGTTTGCTATCTGATGATAGTGGTTAAGGCAGGCGTCTGTTTTCCTAGTCCTTCGTCTATGCCTATGTTTTAGCCGGTAGCCGTGCACTTCCTGTTATACAGAGCAACTAAAAGGCAGAAGCTATCAGAGAGAGCTGTAGTTCGGGTGGATGAGCAGGCAGCTTAGAGGCTCTGGATAGTGATACTGAAAGTTGGAGGTATTAATAGCAAAGGCAGAAGGGGCAGGGTGGGAGCTATTTAACTCGCCATTTGTCTAACGTTTAGGCCATTTAGACAGGCAATACGTTTCGGAGTAAAGTGAGATAAAGGTTTAACGAGAGGTGTTTATCCAATGGGCATTGATACAATTGGCACAGTATTATCAATACCACTGAATGTGTGGCATTGATACCACTGTATGAGGGCTTACAGTTACAACCAGTTGGATTGTTGTACCGTTGGGCATCGCTGCAGGATGTGGGAGGATAGTTTTGGTGGTGGTGTTAGAGGTTCGGTACATAGTTGAAGGGGGCATTAGTTAGGACGAGCTGCACAGTGTAAACGCGCATTCGTTCTGTGCATACAACACCTGTGTGCGTCAAGGATCTTTACCATACCCTTCAAAGCTGGGTTATGGTATTAATGAGCTTTCCGCGCATCCGGTTCGACGTTCGCAGGGAAGTCAGTGGGCAGATGAAGCAACGAATCTGCAATAAAACAAAGGATACTTTTTCAGACAGCCATTTATTTACCTTCCTTTTAGGATTTGAGTCTCTGGTTGACATTTTTAACTGCGCCAGCCGTTTTGTAGTGCCTGTTTGACCACCTGGATGACCATGGAGAGGCTGGTAAGTAGAGGTCGTATGCCCACAAATGTGTGTTTTTAAAAATAGCATTATTTCCTGCAATTTAATTACGTTTTCTATCTAATAGTTGTGCCAAATATGTTATTTGTGTTCTCGACACAGATGTGTGTTTACTAAATGTTTAGGGATTTTATTTTTCGAGTAAATGTAGTGTACGGTCATTTTAAACTTGTATAAGATACCCACTGCTATACGTTATATGTGAATTTTGGTCAGCCGTTGCCCAAACAAATTACTCCGTCCCTTGTCACTTATACACAACTACTTGTCACTTATACACAAGTACTTTTTCCCTAACATTTACTCTCCATCTATACTAGATCTCGTGCTCCCTCTGGGGCAAGCGATTTTCTTCCATTTGTTTAACATTAATAGTAATCTGTAAATAAATACATCGTATGGAATTTGTTGCAATCATAATATTGTAAATTGCTTTCAAAATCAGCTTTAGTTTATCGCATTATGAGGCTAGATTGCTCCTCTTATTTGTTGAACGTCAGGATCGCACAAAAAAACTTACTATACCAATTAAACTTTTTGTTTGCGAATGACTCAATGTGGGAAAGCTAGTAATTGCTTTGTTTAAGTGACAGCTGATATTCCCGTTGGAAATCTGTTTTTCATGCTGTGTGTAGTGCAGAGGACATTGTGAGGTAGCCATATCATTAATATGGAGAACATTACACATTTTATGTTTGAGTATTGCATTCATCTCTGAAACTCGTTATGGGCTAAAGCGCCTCAACGCTTCAGAGGGTGAGAGTATTGCAGGTTGATAAGGTCTTGAGTGAACAAATTGAGTCACAAGCTTTATAGTGTTTGTCTTGGGTTTCCAAAGTGAAATTAAATATCTGAGGTAGAGGCATTGTTCAGGTTTTTTTGTGTCTTTCCTCTAACCCTACCACAAAAATACTTAATATATTTCTTAACTGAAGTCCTTCTCCCACTCGACCAAGTTTGTTGTGCCAGTGCATGCAAGAAGCACATCCACATGTTGTGGACCACCAAAATTATGCTAAAATAAGATTCCAAACTTCGACAGGTTTGGGGACTGAAATCTCATGTTTTCTGAGTCCATGCTTGAGTTGCCCAGCCAGTCGGTTTTCTTTTTCCATTCTAACAGTTGTCTTGTTAATCCTGTTATAAATACAGGACTATAAGTATCATAATGCACAGGAAACACCTGAGCTAGATAAACTACTATCTTGTATTCAGGAAACCTGAGTACTGTGAATCAACCAGGGTGCTACAGGAGCAATCATTATTAAGATTCCTAGAATTCATATCCTGAATATGCACATCACACTGACGCTTTAGAAATGTATGTTGGTGTTGACGGGCCAAAGAATTGTCATCACCATAGCCATGTTCTCAAGTTGTTCGCGAACATGTGAATATGGCCATCCTTTTTACAATGGCATTCATGGTGTCAGGCAGGATATAGATGTGATATTACTCTGGGTGCATTAATTTAAATGGTGTGACTACAACGACATATGCACTCTCAGTTCATTTGTGTCTTTAATTCCAGGGAAAAATAAATGCAAGATAAACAAGTCTTGCCCAAAAAATATTGCACAAGAACACATGTAAATGTGCTGTGGCTATGTTCCGCTGTGGCTATGTTCCTCAGTTGTAATTTGAGGCAATTTATTTTTCAAAAGGGTACCATTCAAAGCATAGAATTTCAGAAGCTTTAAAGTTTACAATTGTGAATTTATTATTATCCTTGATGTAACCATCTGCAAGATGTCCCTCTGTTGAATGGGCCGTTGGAAGCCCTGGGGCACTATGAACACATTTATTTATGTATTCTTAATGTATTACCTAAAAAGACACACGTCTGCTAGCAATCAGTGCAAATATTATTTCGGTTCAAGTGTAAACGTTCGCATTCAGTGATGCCTGATGCAGAGTTGGATTGGGAACAAAAATAGGACCGGGCACTCCACAAAAAAAGTGTCCCACATTTGCGGATTGCGACCTTCCGCAAGCTGTTGCTTGGTTTGTGTCAGGGTGCTAATTTTAGGAGAACTTTGTGGTAAATAAAGGATTTTTTAGCCTGTAGGGCCAGTAACTTTGGAAGGGACTTAAATCGTCATTATTTAATGCATCTCGCGTTCATCTTCAGGTCCATGAATCTCCCTTCGCCTGAGTCCTGAGTCAGCTCCCTGCTTTTAGATCTTAATGCTCCTACTCATTCATGGGGATCCTCGTTGGATCTACAGGTACCCAAAGGATCATTTTCACCCATAGGTCTGGCTTCTGGTGATTCTCAAAGATCTGAATGTCCCGCTCACCCTAAGACGCTTAGGTTCTTGCTCGTCATCAGTTGATACTAAACTACACACACTTCCTCAGGGCCCTTAAACTGCTTTCTAATCCATTACCCTACGAGGCACCTGCTCACACTCTTTCACTGAGACTCCTACTCACATTGAGAACCTAAGAGACGCTTTCACCTTCAGGTGTCCTTTCAATTGTGCTCATTCCTAGGTTCCTTAGAATCCTGCTCATCCACAGATCTGCTTAGATCCCTGTTGACCTTTAGGCCTTGTATCTCTTGCTCACTCTTACCCAGAATCGTCTGCTCACTCTCAAGTCAGTAGAAGCCATGTTCACCAGGAGATTTACTAAAGCTTCTGTACACTGTCAACTCTACTGGTGTTCTGCACACTATGACCCTGAGGTTCCCACTCCCTGCCAGAGTTCCAAAGCACCTGCTTACAACTAAGCCCAACAGGCTCCTTCTCACACTAAGGTTCCCTGCAAGAGCCCGTCTCAATTTAGGTCTTTGAGGCTCCAACTAATACTCCAGGTTTTCAAGGCTCCAGCCTCTATATTAGTTGCTTGAGGCTTTCGCTAACTCTCAATTCCAAGAAGATCCTGCTTACTGCCCTTAACCTAAACTCTCCTAACACCCTGCACTCTTAGATCTTGACTGAAATGAATTATGGTCGACTGCGGAAAGAGGGTGGTTCTATGAGGTTGGGTTAGAGTTCGGGGACCAGAGGACTTGACCATGTATGCACTCCAAGAATGGAGTAAAATAATATTAGACCATGGAAAAACAGAATGCATTTAAAAAGTGAAAAATATGGAGTGCCACCACAGAGGTTTCTAAATTCAAAAGTACACTGCTTCCCACTTACAACTAGTAGCAGCCCTTCTCCTGCAGTGTAAGTGTTGATTCATTAAAACACCTACTGTATGTGGCTTAAGGCTAATACACCATTATTTGGGGGCTCAAAATGTTTTTTTTTTCTGCATGTCTGCTTCAAACCCAACGCTTTAAACTAATCATGTATCTGACAGGAGTACCTCGTTCAGTCATGGGTTTTACTTTGCATTTTGGCACTTTGTAGTTTGTTTGTTTACTATAAATGAAGAACTACAAGTGCTCAAATCCAAAGGAAAACAAGCATTGGCATAGCCAATAGGTCTCGCCTTTGGGACCTTATAAGTGTTTATCCATGCAACAGTTGATGTTGTTGCACCAAGGATATTGTGCTGGATATCTAAACACTTATAAAGACCCAAGGGCGAGACCTATTGGCTATGCCAATGCTTGTTTAAATGTGCCTTTGGCAAATAGGTGTTTTGAGCTTGGCGAGATGAGCGAGCTATGGTGAGCTTTGGCAAAGAGGTGCTTTGAGCATGGCGAAGAGGGTGTGCAAACAATGTGCCAGTTGCAATTACTGTACCACTGAATATGCTAATTAGTCATATAGTGCTCCCATAGTGTAGCAAAAGGTGTTACTGCCTGGGCATCCAGCGCTAAAAACTAGAAGTGTGCTTGTTGAGCCCTATTTGCTTTTGGTACCTGTCGCTGTCTTTGTGCCCTTGAGACCTGGAAGAGCAAGAGCTGCGCCATGTACACCAAAGCGTAAGTTAAGGGTTGCAGCTGCTAGTGCTGGCTGTGTCTACTGTACATTGATGGGCACTGGTATTTCATGATCAATACCCAGATCCAATGCAAGAAATGTGGAAAGACAGGGTCACCTTCAACCCACAATTGTTGCTCCATTCGTCCCAGGTATCCAGAACACAAGGCACCTTTTACATTAACCTTGTCATTGTTCAGTGGAGGTTGATAGTATTAACATGCAAGGGTTGCCTGAACCAAGAGTGTGTTCTACATACAGTGACAATCTCCCTTTGTAGTACAGAGTGAATCGGTCTATTGAAACTGAGGGGGTCTCGCAGATTGGTTACCAATGTACCTGCGGTTTGCGAGAGCCCTCGTCTCCCTCAACCCCTTGTAGTTTCCAAGACATATGAATGAAGTATACCTACCCTCAGTCTAAGATACAGAGAGCACTGGTTTTCTAGGATCTAAGCGGGTCTCCTAGATGTTACCACTGCCCCTTTAGTATAGAGAGCTTTGTAGTTTTCAAGATACATTAATAATGAAGGACTATGCTGTAGGTTTAAGGTGCAGACAGCCTTCTTGAACCTGAAAGAGTCTCTCCCCTATATCAACAATGTCTTTGTGCATTTGGGATCATATTGAATGTAAGTTTTTTCCTTTGGCAGACCAATTGTACCTAGGCGATGATATCGATGTTTTTATGTAAAAAACGCATAATGAGAGTTTAAGTGATGGGCTTGATAATGATAAAGATGGTGTAGACCAGGACGATACCATTGAAACGCGTCGACGGTCTTGGTCCCTAATGTGTGATGTGGGCTGGCATAGCAGATGAAATATTTATTTATCATCGGGTTCCAGCCTTAACTTAATTGTGTCACTGAGTGTATTGTCTAATACATACTCTCTACTACTCTTTATCTCCTTTCTTATCTTCTTCTCTCTAGGGATTGGTGTTTTTTTATATTTTTATTGTACTGTATAGACCCTATGCAATGTGTTGGTGATTCACTCATCCCTGTATTTGGTTTTTAAAGCTGTGAACTGAGAACTTTTTTAATTGTTTTTAATAAAATATATTGTATGATCGCATTTCTACATCTGCGTAGTGGCATACTACTTTTGAAAGTATATTTTTTCTTTTGTTTGAATTTCAGTAAGTGTGAGTGTTGTGTGTGACAAATGAGAAAGGTGTAATCGCCTAGGTACAATTGGTATACCAAAGGAAAACACTTACATTCTCTTTGTTGAATAAGAACCCTATTCCTTTGGCTTTTAAGGGGTCCCTCTCGATTCCTTTTTGTGCCTTTGGGATTATAGTACAAACAGCCCTGTCTCGGAAAGAGACTACTGAGTAATTTCACAATCTACTCGGTAATCTAGACCTCAACATTACATGGCAGCCCTTTTCTAAGCCAGCCAGAGGGAGAAGACAGTACTTCAAAAGAAATCTGAGCATAAACTTGGGATTCCTTCATTACAGCACCTATTGTATATTCTGATATTTTGACCTGGGTCCCACAAGAGCTGGGGTGAAGGGTGTCAATCATTTCAGCTGGCATTTGCATTCAGGATAATGTCCCCATTGTGCAAATGCATCCCATCCTGTCAGGGACACAGCTTGACCATGTATCAGCACATATCTTCTTCATCACTGTATCCCAGTTCTGAGACACACATATAGCTCCACAATGCACCTCATTCCTAAACTGCTGCAGTCCTGGGGCCATATTATACATGGGGCGCATCTTCTTGGATTGCGCTGGGCGCACCTTTCAAAAAGTGCGCCCAGCGCAATCCAGGAAAATCCGTCGCATTATGGTATATGTGCTGCCACCAGGCCAGCTGCGAACTCCAGGGCAGCACATTCATGTGAAAAACGGAGCAGCCGCTTTAAAGCAGCTCTGTGTTTTCACAGTGCAGGCGGCAACCCGCCTGCACTTTTGAAGGGGATTAGACATCCCCTTGCACGCGGGTGCAGTCACTGACTGCACCCGCCTGCAATGGGATGTCTGGGGAGTCCATGGGACCCCCTTTCCCCCTGCCAGAGGACTGTTCTAAGGGGGCGCACTGTCAGTGCACATCCTGAGGGCTTCTTTGCCTCTGTGCTCGCGTCTGTAATGCGGCATGGGTGCAGAGGCAAAGTGATTCCCTCATTTGCATGGGGCACGCCCCCATGCAAACAAGGGAACGCCCCCTGAAGATAGTGCTGCTGCTTTATGTGCGCCAGGGCTATCGGTATTACAGCAGGGACCGCACAAGCATCTGCGGCCCCTTCTGTAATTCCAAAGTGCCCCCAGGGGTGCGCAAAGCAGGCGCACACGCCTGCTGCACACCCGGAGCACCTTGTGCAATACGGCCACTGGTGTTCTAGCACTGTGGCACACACACAGCACTGCCAATGCACCTCAAGCCTGAACTTCTGAAGAGCACACACACATACATACACAACTACATTAGTGTACATCAATCCTTTAGAAAAGTGTCAAGCATTCAGACAGAGACAAGGACTGAGATTGCTGCTGGGATGGGATATGTGACATGGGTTGTTAGTGTGGCAGGAATTGAGAGTGTGACATGGACCGGATGGACACAGGGTTTTAGAGTGTGACAGTGATTTGGATCAAGGTAAGGACTGGGAGTATTGAAGGGATCGGGTCGGTGGCAAGTATTGAGAATGTGACAGGGATTGAGACTAAGACAGGGATTGGGAATGCAACAGCTACTGGTAAAGAGATATGAATAAGGAAGGGTTATCATCACACTCCTTTGCCCCACTCTTCATTCCAGCACTTGAAGAATGTCAAATTGGGCTAGCCAATCAGATACAACTAATGTAATTTTGAGTAAGACGTTTATACATATAAATACAATGAACCAAAAGTTACTTCACAAAGTGATCGGTTTTAATGACGAAAAATAAGATAAAAATCAATTTTAGAACATTATATAAAGTGCATCGACTTTTAAACCGGAAGAATAATTTTAATTATTTTAGACTGAAACCTTTTGACCTCAACAACCGGTCCTGCTAGTCGTCGTCATTCATTCTTATTCTTGCACAGCTTTCCAGGTCTTCAGCTTCTTGTGGAAGTCGAGTAGTGAGGACGAGGTCCTGATGTGTTGGAGAAGGTCATTCCAGGTCTTGGAAGCGATGTAGGAGAAAGAGTAACCTCTGCTTTTTGTGAATTTACGGGATATGTGCAAGAGAAACAGACATCGATCACAGTTGTATGATGGGTTGGTAGAAATGTAGGGGGTGGTTGAGATAGGCAGGTCAGATGTAGTGGAGGGCCTTGAATGTGTGGATAAGGAGTTTGAATTGGCATAGTTTCTGTATGGGGAGCTAGTGGAGCTCTCTGAGGTGAGGCGAGATGTGGGTGCTGCGCGGGTGGTGGAGGATCAGTCTTGCAGCAGCATTCTAAATGGTCAGGAGTATCTGTGTGAGGTGGGTTGGGATACCTGCATAGAGTGCATTGCCATAATCTGGCCTGCTCATGATGGGGGCTTGAGTCATGGTGCGTCTGGTGTTTTGGGGTAGCCACTTGAAGATCTTGCGTAGCATTCAAAGGATGAGGAAGCAAGAAGTGGTGACAATGTTTACCTGGAATGCCATTATGAGTTTATTATCCAGGATGATTCCTAGGTTTCTGGCTTGTTCTGATGGGATTGGAGTGGGTCCTAGTTCCTCTGGCCACCAGGAGGAGTCCCATGATGAGCTCTTGTTTCTGAAGATCAGAACTTCCTTTTTGTCTGTGTTGAGCTTTAGGCAGTTCTGTTTCATCCAGCCAGTCATGCTGGTCATGCAGTTTGTGAAGTTGTTGCTGGTGGTGTTGGCATTGTCTGTCAGCGATAGGATGAGCTGCGTGTCGTCGCGTATGGTATGGTATGATGTTGATTCCATGGGCTCTGATGATTTCTGTGAGGGGTGCCATGTAGATGTTAAAGAGTGTTGGGCTAAGAGATGATCCTTGTAGTACTGCACAGAGGAGTTTCTTGGGTTCCAAGGTGTAAGGTGGGAGCCTGACTTTCTGAGTTCTGCCTGTCAGGAAAGAGGCTATCCATTTTAGGGCTGGTTCTTGTACTCCGGTGGGGTGTAGCTTTGAGATGAGGGTGTGGTAAGAGGCTGTATTGAAGACTGCAGATAGCTCGAGCAGGATGATGGCTGAGGCATCTCTGCAGTCGAGAATGGTCCAGATGCCGTTGGTGGCTGCAATGAGGGCAGTTTCTGTGTTGTGGTTGCTGCAGAACCTGATTGCATACTGTCCAGTAGTTGGTGATGTTCTAGGTAACTGGAGAATCGTTTGTCGATTGCCTTCTCCATGACATTGGCAGGGAAAGGTAGCAGTGAGATGGGGCGGTAGTTGCTGAGTTCGCTAGAGACGGCCGATGTTTTTCAGGAGGGTGTTGACTTTGTAGGAAGGTGGAATCTGACTATATGGTTGCCCCCACTTTTTTCCTGGTGTTTTGCTGGTTTATGACTTAATTGGACTGGGATCCTGCTATTCAGGGCCCCAGTCTATCTGCTTCCTCTATAAAATGGTTTCCATGTGTCTTAGGCACATCTCTGATTGGAATCTGGAGTGCCCTTATAAGTCCCTAGTATATGGTATACTATGTACCCAGGGCATAGGTACCTCAGAGGCCTACCAGGGGCTGCAGCATGTATTGTGCCACCCCTGGAAGGCCAGCCAAAAGGACACCACAGGTCTGCTACTGCAGCCTGGGTAAGGTGGTGCATGCACCCCTTACTGTGATATAGGCTACCTATATCACTACATACATACACACATATAATCCTATAAGTCACTCCTATGGCAGGCCTTATCAATCCTGAAGGCAGAGTGCGTGGTTCCTATGTGAGAGGGTGCCCCTGCATGAGCTGGGCCCCTCTGCAGCGTTTGGAGACCCTTCTCTGATGCTGTTTGTAGTGCAGCCCGACCATATACTCTTAAGCGCATTATAACCTCGTGTTAAATGCTAACTTTGGGATGGCTGCATGGAAACATGTCGTGTTTGGTGTCAAACATCTTGGAATACTACCCCCGCCGCCAGTTCTGGCGGCGGGGTAGCATTCCACCCTTCTAGAGGGAGAGACATGTACACACCGGTATACCCGGTACTGACTTTCCAGAGCCCAGGCATCACAAAATGGATGCCGCTGCCACAGACACGAGTCTGGCCTCCTGCTGCTGACCGAAACTCCGGCAGGGGAGGCCTGGACAATAGGTTTCCTGTCCCAGGGAGGTGTAACCACCTCCCCAGACAGGATAGTGTGTATTGGGGCTGGGCGGGAGCACTCTCTGGTGCTTTGAAGTCCTGCACTGGGGGCACATTTGGTGTCCCTGTGCATACCCCAGTTCAAACCGGCTCAGGGGCTTCCAGCCCGTGCTCTGGCGCGAAACTGGACAAAGGGAAAGGGGTGTAACCACCCCTCTGCCCTGACCCTCCCATAGGTGGGGCCACAGAGTATGTCCAACCCCTACCTTAGTATAAGTATGGGACCCCAGTCCTTAGGACTTTAGATTTACCTGGACGAAACTCTGACACAGAATCCTGGACCTTCGACGCTCTACTTCAAGATTAGAGGACTGAAGAATCTCCCTTGGGGTCAAGGAGTGACTCCCCTGCTTGGCAGGCACCAAAGAAGCAATTGTCCGGTCTGCATCGCTGAAGCTCCCGTCGGACGCTGAAGTCTTTGCATCACCAGAGGTGGATTTCCAGACTTCCCCGAGGCTGCCCTGAGTCCCCAGCAAAGCTGAGGCCCGTAGCTGTCGTGGGTAATGTGGAACCATGACCTCTGGACACCGCGTACTTTTGTAAGTGCATCCTCTTCTGGGTCTCCCACGAAGTCGTGCTTTGGGCTCCGAGTAGCTCCAGCCTCCAGCACCAACTGCACCGAAGATCACTGGCCTCCACTCCACGAGTGTCCTGTGAGCCAGCTCCACGTGCATCGACTCGAGGCTCCTTTGCGGTCGCTAGTCCGTTGGCTAGTAGGCCCTCCCGAAGGCCAATCTTTTTCTTCTTGGGCTCCCTGGTTGCTCCAGGCGTGCCCTGACTTACCCTTGCTGGGTGAGTCCCCCAGACCTTGCTGGTCTGCAACATCGTCCTTCTTCCATTTCCATGAGACTTGCCGTTGCCAAGGCTTGTTGGGTCCAATCCGGTCGCCGACACCCCTGCAATCGACAGACGTCGTGGGCAGCTCGAATCCAGCTCCTGGTTGTCGTCGACACCTCCTGGACCTCGTGGCTGAAGAGTCAAGACGACCGTCAACCCACCTGAAGCACTCGACATCGGTGGGCATCTGCTCATCGCCTTCCTGGTCACTGGCTAGTGACCCAGACTCTGACCCCTCTGATTTCAGGTTCTTCAGATTTTTGATCCACCTTTGGATCCACCCGAACACTTTCGACTTGGCCGCCAGCAGCACTTTGCAGCAGATCGCCATTGAAAGCGACGACGAAACCCGACCCCGAAAGACACCTATGCACCCGGCTCCCCTGGGTGAGGTAACTCGAGTACTCCGGTGCTCCCGTGGGTATTGACACTAGAACAGCCTAGTTCTCAAAGGGTTTGCTCCAAGTCCTCCTCTAAGTGTCCCTTTTCTTTTAAATTCTAATCGCGACTTTCCCCATAGAAGTTAACGGCGATTCGCGGCTGTGTTCATACACTGCACGCGTCCCCCGTGGGTCCCCTGTGTCACTACCTTGGGTGGTTCCTTGTGGTCCAAGCACTTCTACAGGCTCTAGGCCTTGTGTCTAGCTCAGTCGTGGTTCTTATACCACTTTATTGGTATATGGTTTGGTACGCCCCTGGGGCTCAAACGTGTATTTGTGCTATTACTGTAGATAACTAACTTATAATTTATGTACTTCGAACTCTAGCCTCATAAAGAGACTAGAGGGGTGTGTTTAGTAATAAATACATATATTTTGAATATATACCTGGTGTGGTCCTCTTTCATTTGGTCACTCAAGAGATTATAGACTGGTAAAACAAGCTGCTTTACATTCCTTCAAGACTTAGCCTGAAGGCTGCTCTCCATAGCTACCACTAGGATAGCTTTCAATAAAGGTTGTCTTTAACCTATCTCCAATAAGGGGTTGTTTGGACTGGTGCAAGGTGCCCACTATAATTAGTGGACAGCATATGCCAGGCCAACTTCTCACAGACTTCTTCATGCTTTCAGTTGACTGGGAAGGTTGCGCATTTGGTGGATGTGTTAATGATTGACGTGAGCGCGGAACTGATTGTGGATCCTTCTAAATTGTAGATGTGATGGGGGGTCCCCAGTGGATGAATTTCATAATTGTGGCTGTGTCTTTGATGATGAGTGGTTTCCAATCTGTTAGGTGCTTGTCCTCGCACATGGTGTTGGGCAGTTGGTCGAAGATGTCTTCTGGGTTGGGTGTTGAAGTTGCTGTAGATCTGTGTGATTTTGTGTAGCTGTGGCGGTCTGTCAGAGCAGAGATCGTGGCGCTGGGCACAGTCCATGCGCGGATGGGTGCAGACAGGCATTAAATAGGTCCTGGGAGGGGAGAGGAGCACAGGGGGCAGTGGGCGGAGCAAACAGGAGGTGGGAAGAAGACACTAGAGAGCAGGTAAGGAGCGAAAAAAGCACAGGGAGGGTTTGGGGGGCCTGTGGAAAAGCAGAGAGGTGCAAAGAAAGAGGCACAAAGAAGTAAAGACGCACAAACCAGTAAAGAAAAGTGGCACAAAAACTGAAAGAGGCACAAGTGAAGGCAGAGGGTGAGAGAAAAGAGGGCAAGAGAGCAGTCAACCAGGACAGAGATAGAGCAGATCCGCAGCAGTGGGGTGAACAAGGCAGGGCCTCGAGGGTCCGCAAGGGTCTTAGGCTGGTCGGAGGACTGGTCACAGGTAAGTGGGGGAGCTGTAGCCTAGGCACCTGCTCAATGGGGTCATGCAGTTCTGCCATTAAGTAGGTCCTGGGAGAGGGGGGAGGAGCGCAGGGAGGTGGTGGGTGGGGCTTCTGGGAGGCTGGAAGAAGACACTGGAAGGCCACATGGGAGAGCAGGTAAAGAGCGGGGAAGAAAAACGCACAATGGGGTTGAGGAACTGGGAAAAAGTAAAGAGGCGCAGAGGCACAAATTGAAAAGTGGCACAAAGCAGAAAAGAATGAAAAAGAGCCACAAAGCAGTAAAGAAAAGGACAGAGGCAGGGGAGAGCGACGGCAGTAGAAAGAGCAAGGCAGGGCCTCAAGGGTCGGAAAAGGCCTTAGACTGGTCGTAGGACCAGTCACAGGTAAGTGGGAGAGCTGGGGCTTAGACACCTTGTTGTGTTTTCATATGCAGTGCCTAATACTGTAGATTTGTTATTTCATATCACAATAAGCAGTAGGTTTCCCAATGCTCATTTTAATTATTAGAAAGTGGTCTGAACTAGCCACAAAATGACATGTGGCACTATAGAACCCTTTTAATTAAACACTATTGGAATAAGTTACTTTAAGTAATGCGCCTCAGTGTGTTGATCCCAGACGGATGAGAGGCCAAGTAGGCTTCTTGAGACTTGAGTTTGGAACATGCTTGATTTGCACACGCAGGCAGCTAGAGCTTCACTCAATGAGCTGACCTCCTTTGCATATTCTCCTCTCTTCCTGTTGGCACTGGTGCAGAGTCTTATCACTAGATGGCACTGGCAGATCCAGTAGTTTACGTACGTAACAAAAGGTACAGGCTGGAATCCTTCTGCTCTTAAGGAAAATCAACAGGATTGGATGGACCATAGAGGCAGTAACCTATGCTGGGTTCCCCACATCGCAACAACATGGGAAGGTGCTGGGATTCCATCATGTTCATCTCCACCTCTCCCCTCACACAGTGAGCTACAGGATAAACTTATAAATTGAAGCCAGCCTGGGAATAAGCACTTGTGAAATAGTGTGTAGGTGCGTTTATAATTTATGTATGATGCAAACAGTGGAGAAGGCCCAGTTACCCTCTAACCTGACCCCACAGACCTCCTGAGATTTCAGAGGCACATGACTGATCCACATCCTCCTCTCTTACCTCCCACACCAAGGCTCCTTTTCACAAAGGTTTAGCGTCAGGTTAGCATTACTTTTTTAACGCTAAATCTTTTTGGAGATTAACAAACCAACGCTAATTGGTATTAGCGTTGGTTTGTATAGGAAAGTAAGGCAAAGCAGGGCAAAACGCGGCTTTTCATTACTTTGTGTCAAGGGGGTATTACATGGGGTAGTACATGGGCATTCCCATGCAACCACCCATGCTTTTTTACGCTAAACCCTATCTACTAACATTGACAGACAGGGTTTAAAGCCACAAATTAACGCCGCTGGAAAGCAGGCGTTAAAAGGAGAAATGTTTTCATTTCTTCTTTATTTTCCGAATTTGCATGCGTACTGCACTGTGCAGTACACAAACAAAGTAGGACAAGCTTTAAGGAGTTTCTAGCCATAGTGTTTTGTACAGAAAGGGTACCCTTCCTGTGCAAAACCTATGCTAGACTCCGACACACACCCTAGCACTATGACGTCAAGGTGTGTGCCTGGCGCACGGCAGCTAAAATCAGCGCTAGTGAGAGAGGAGGAGAGAGCCATATCTCTATGAATTAGGTGCTCTCCTGCTCTCTCCCTATCACGCAACCAGGCGCTGCCGGTGCAGGTAAGAGCGGTGGGGCGGGGCAGGGCGAGGGGGGGGGAGTCAACAGACGACGGAATAGGGAAAAAAAAAAAATTAATAAAACCACTTACCTTCCGCTCCCCGCATCACCAACTCGGCGATGCGGGAAGCGCAAGGTAAGTGGTTTTCTTTTTTTATTTCTTTTATTTTCCCCATTCCGTCGCCTGTTGATTCCCCCTCCGCCTGCCCCACCGCCCCACTGCTCCACCGCCCCACTGCTCCAACGCTCTCACCTGCACCGGCCGTGGCTGCACGCAATGCAGGGCAGCGCAGCATGTTTAGCTGCTGCAGTGTGTTCCGTGACACCTTTCAGAATCTGTATTATTAGGCGAACAGTGGTTCAATGGGGCCAGTAGTCCCGTAAGGGTTCTTTTTCAGGGAAAGGAAGACTTTTTTTCCATTTAGGTCCTAAACACTCTCATTTGGGACTCAAGAGTATACAATCTTTAATGGAAAACAGAAGGTACAAAAAAGGACATCGTCCAGTATTTTTTATATATAGTGCAATTAATTTATTCATTGTAATATATCAATTCATTTTTTTTAATATTAATATACTCTTTTTTTGTGTTGTCATGATCCAGTGCTCACAAATAAGTGAAAGGAAGGAGCTCTAGTGAATCGGATAAGGTAAAAACATGCAACTCGTAAAAAAGCAACATTAGACTCCTATTGATGAATTTACATAATAAAATAAGGATTTAATTAGTTATACGGTCGATGGTGTTTCGATCTCAGTCAGTTGAGATCATCATCAGGACAGGTGTGTGAGCACCTAACATCATTGTGTGGCAATTATATATGTCACTTCATGTGAAAGGGACACAGTTGTAGTTATATCGGTGCATCCTTGAAGACTACCGTAAGGCACAATTTTCCTTTTCTTGTGCCGGAAGCGGACCGCTGTAATGGGTTCTAATGACGTAGAGTTGACTCGTGTGGCTAGTGGATGATAAATTAATCCCCTCAAGGCAGTGAATTCCAAACGGAGATGGCAATGTGCATGGTAAGGGCGGTTTGGAGCGCTCAATCGTCTTAGATCCTCGGGACATAGTGATTTGCCAGCCGAGTCGGCGATGCAGCTAGGTGAGGTAAGAGTTTTTCTTTTTTTATTAATTTTCTTTTCCTTATTCTGTCGCCTGTCGACTCCCTCCCCCCACCCCAGCTCTTTCCTGCACCAGTCGCGGCTGCACGCTGCGCTGCGTTCCGTGACACCTTTCAGAATCTGGGCCTAACTCTTCATGCATTTTCACCAGCACTGTTACTTTGCATATTGCTTTCATTAATGCTGTATGTGCCTGACGCCTAACTTCAGGGTTCTGCTTTCCTTCCCCTTGCTGTAGTAGATCGGGTCAAGTGAACATAAATTACCAACAGCAGCCTCAGCTCCAGAGATACTGCTCCTGCTGCCCTCTACTCCTTGACTGAGGCGCCTCTTCCCTGCCCAGATCTTCACTTTGTCAGGCACCAGTCCAACCCTTGTTGAGCTGAGGTAAGGCAAAAGGATTCAAACAGAATGCATTGAATATATGTTTATATTAAATTTTCATTTGGAAAGTCAAAGGAACTTGGCCTGCTTTGGAAAGTAATTTGTTTTCAATCAAACTTAAATGCATATAATTTCCTATGTAATCATTTACCACCAGCTCCACAACCCAGGCCCCAGGGGCGCACAAGGAACAAACCACCAGCCAGCAGGGCCGGACTGGCCGTAGCGGGCACCGGGCGTTTCCCCGGTTGGCCGCCTGGTTGGGGGCCGGTTTTAGGCCCCTGGGGGGCCGTTTTTGTTACCGGGGGCCGGCAATATCGGCCCCCTGTAACAAAATCGGCCGAAACCGGCGCTGCAAACAGCTCGGCCGCACCCCCCTCCTCCCCCCTAGGGAGTCCGGCCGAGCAGTTTGCCAGGGCCGGTTTCGGTTCCCAGTCCGGCCCTGCCAGCCAGAGGGAACCAAGGCACCTGGCCCCTTATAAGCCCCGCCATCTTATTCTTCACACTGCCAGCATCCAAGCTTCCACTCCTGGGAGAGCTTCGTTTAGTTGACATACAAGCGCCTCAAGAACGAGCGTTGTTCCTGCAGTGAGTCCTCCAGGCGTCCTGGCAGAGGGCGGGGGAGTTCAGAGACAGGATCCCACTTTTCATGTGACATTCATATAGAGTACACAGCGAAGCCCCGGTCCAGGCTCGGGAATAAACACCTCATGCTGACGGAGCTTTTCCGTTTTCGCTTGCCACTTATTAAGTGACTGGATATTACTCAATTTAAAGCAAAAACAGAGACGTGTCTGTTCAAGATCTTTAAGTTTAATTCATGTTGACAAAGTTATTGCTGTTTTTCATTATGACGTGTAGTCCACTCTTCCATTTTAGGTTACGATAGCACCATTTTTTCCGTGCCTTCAAGTTGTGCGTTATCATTGTTCTGTATTTATTTTTAAAATGACGATGCTTTGCATTCTGGGATGGGCTGCTTGCTGTTTGATGGAAAGTAAATAAGTTATCGAAAATTCTGTGTTCCTCCTGATAGACCAGAGAGGTCCTCAAACTTTTTGATGCAGAGACCCCCTTGTCAAAATGTTTTAGACATAAGGACCCCCTCCTGACAAAACTTTCTAGAACCTGGTACCCCTCATCATCAACAACCATAAACGCCCCCAATTCCCACAGCAAATAATTTTTACGGTGGGGAAATAATATTAAACAGTGTTTAGCCAATGAAAGGTCAGTGAGCGTGGGGGCATGGTCAGAGGTGTAGCTAAAAACAAAGGGCCTCATTTGTGAGGAATTGGCGTAGGGCAGCGCCGCAAGTTTTCTTGCTGAGCTGCCCTACGCCAATGTGAAAGGGCAGGAATGCACCATATTTACGCAATACAGTGCATTCCTGTCCTTTCCCCTTAAACTGGCGCAGAAATTGCTGCCTAGAACCAACATAGGCAGGGTTGTTTTTGTGCACGAAGGGGCACCTTCCTTCACAAAAACAATCCCAAGAGGCGTTTTCCTCTTTCTATGTGAGCTGCAGAATGCAGTGCACATGGAAAGAGGAAAAAACGAAGAGAAATGTTTTCATTTGGGGAGGCGTACGTTTCTGGCGTTGCCCCAGGTTTACATGATTTTATAAATATGGAGCAGCATCAAAATCCATGGGTGTTGCGTCGGAACCCCCACGCAACGCCTATGGAATACCTCCCTGACGCAGAGTAAGGCAACGCAGTGACTATGAGGCCATGCAAAGCCATGCAGGGTGACTTTGGTATGGTTGAGACACTTGCGCCACCAGAGCGTCAATAAAAGTGATGCTCTGGTGGCGCAAGCGTCTCATAAATAAGTTCCAAAATATTCTGTATGTTTTTTTAGGTCTTTCACCATCAAGTACCTACAGATAAAATAATGAGCAGCGTAAAAGAAATTAAAAAAAAAAAATGTGTTACTCAGTGGGGAATGCACTGTAGTACATTATGAAACCTCTATTAGTTAATGCACTACAAAGGTCTGTGTGTAACCAGGGAGCCACAGAATGAAATCTTGGTTGGTGCAGTGGAGAATAGTGACTTGTATATTTTTAGTGCTAAGAGGCCACAGCCTGTGACAGAAAGCACTGTAAATATGTAAGTCATTATTTTATACTTGCATTGCATTACACACAGTTAAAGATAGACTGATACAAAATGTGTAAATAGCTTTACGATAAAATGGTGCTTCCAAAATGTAGATGTTAGTAATACCAGGGCATATGTAATGCATTTTTTTTTTTACATAACTGTACCTTCAACACCTCCCTAGGGGTACTAAGGGCTGTGTAAATACAGTTGGGATCAAAAGCAAGCACTCCACAGCCCAGTTGTTAACTCTTTGCACTACCACTCAAAAAAACCTAAATCTTTGTCATCACAAAGGTTGGAGTGATTCACAGGGTCCCAAGCACCCTTTGCACTTGCAGATTAACTAATAGGGCACATTTGCATTTCTTTTAGGCGACCAGGCACCCTGTCAAGAAAGCTTTACACAGCACAGGAGACTCAGATGAAGCATTTTAACAAGCAAAATTAGCCATGCCAGGAGGGCTGCCTTTTCCAAAATGAAAACAAACTTTTTGGAATCCAGGCACATGTGAGGCTGGGGAACGCGCGACCCCCTTCCCAGGAACCCACGCCCCCCTGGGCCCAGATTGAAGACGTCTGTGGTAGATCTTTATATCTTCTGGCTATAGTGTCACAAAATTAAACATTTACACACAACTGTGCACACAGTGAACAACCAAACATATCCAGCCACAAAGAAACAGTAATCGGCTGTATTGGTTGTACCACTACAGTCCGTGTAAAGCAACAACAGCGGGCTGTGCCGAGGACTGACCGCGCTTAGCAAGCTAAGGTTTGAGGAGGAGGAAGTGGCGATGGAATGTTGTGATATGGTAAGGGATAGCGGTGAGAGACTTTGTGATGTCAGTGTTATGTAGTGCATCAGATCGTTGTTATCAGGATTTACATGGCCGATTTGTAGGTTTTACCCGCACATTGCTTTAGATGTGTCTCATTGGTAGTCCTTTTCTATGTAATACTTTAACATCTATTTAAAGTGGGCACAGCACACTTAACATTTTTTGGCTTTTTGTGTTCTTCCTCTTCAAGCCAATGGCTTGAGTCATTGCTAATCACATCTTAGGCCAGTCCATGGGTGAATGGCTCTCACAACTTTCTATCGGCATCAGCAGCCTTCTGCCTCCTATTGCAGTTGTAGTACATGAGGAACTTCTGTTTCACTCCTTTCTCCCCGCTTTCACTGGTGCGTTGGCTTCCCCCTTTTATGCCTTCTGCTCGTTATTGGGCACTCCATGTGCCCCCTTCCCTAACAGTCCAATCAGAATCCATGAATAGTGCAAAGGCTGTCATCTTGAAACGGTGATAAAGTACAAGAAAAACATGCGCATACAAGGTGGGCATCTTTCAATGACTTTTATGTTATACTTTATCGTGCAAACTATTCCAAGATGGCTACTCTTGAGTACGCATGCTGCATGCGTGAGCACGCACAGGTAGCTAGCCAGCTACCTTGGAGTGTTATGCATTATAACAAAAACACACACAAAGATAGCCTCCCATGTGTGCATATACATTCACCTGTGTGCACTCACTGAAAGCAGTATTGTACTGGATGTTGTTATAAACAATGACAAAAGCAAACAAGCACTGGCAAAGACAATAGCTCTGTGCTTCAGCGTCATAAGTGGTGCTCTAGTGTCATAAGTGAGATCCACTGGATTTGCCAGTGCTTTTTACCGAATATGTGAATTGATAGTGCTTTAAGAGACTGTGCGCTGTTTCTAGTATTTTTTACTAACAGGAGTATTCAGTCAGTGAAAAGCAACCGATTTACTATATTGTTTAGAAATCAATCATATTTATTAATGGAGAGGATGTTGTTGAGGAAAGACCGGAATGAAGATGAAAAACAGTACCAGTAGCTGACAGTGGCAAAAATGAGGAGGCATTGTTACTCTGACCCTCAGGTAGCATAAACATGTCAAGTAAATAGCTGCCACGTGGAAAGAATATTTGACACAAAGAGGTAAAAATGTGATGCCCTTTTCAAGGTTCACTGCATTAATGCAAAAGTCAGACAAGGAATTATTATTTTTTATTGTTGAAAAATGTACATAAACTTTTACACCAGACAAATGTTTGTGAAAAAGAGAAAAAGCTTTTCATAGAGTGTGCCTGACTGGGTAATGTTTCATGTGTCTGTAAATGCTACTGGCGGAGGGATGAAACTGAGGAAGCGTACCACAGACTGGGAACTTTTCGAAGTACATGCAAGGTGTTGTAGCGTCCTGCTGGACAAGTTCTAGTGTCTCATCAGGCACAAGTTTACCAGCCACTACCTTGAGGGCTGGACACACACACCCCACACCCATCCACCACGGGCGTCACAAGTGAAGTGGGCCTGCTAATCAAAGGGCCTGAGTGCACATGCTTGTGGCCAGTTAACTAAGCATATACTCTGTGTCCGTGTCCATCATTTCTATAGCATGTGGGTCTAGGGCCCACGATTTTACAGGTATGTTTTGTGCAAACCCCTAAAAGCATCACCCAAAGAACACCATCCACACTGCGCATCATTGTGGTCATGGCGTCCTGTCATGGAGATGTTTCTTATCGGCAGGGTCTGGGGAAATAAGAATGATGCAGAGTACAGAAAATCCTTAAATTAAAACCTGCTGACCTCAGCAAGATAGAGAAAACTAGAAGGACGTTCTCTTAGTGTCACAGTGACCTTACAGTGAAGTGGCCAAGAAAGTAAATGAAAATTGTCCATGAGTGTAACAGCCTAAAGTTAAATTTAAGAGAAAATGTGTAGGATGATTTAAAGATGGTTGTCATTCAATGCTCCTCAAAAATGTTAAGAGAATTTGATATGTTTTGTAAAAAAAAAGGATTGCCATATGTTACAAACTATAGGTTGGCGTTGCATTTGGTATGCTAATGAACTAACCACAACTGGTGAATTTCAGTAGGTTTTGCTTTGTAACCTTCATCTCATTCCTAATCCTCTCCTCGCACCATGCTCTATATGGTAGAATACAAAGATGTTCAGGAGCGGGTTATGTGTTCCACTTCCTGGAGCATCTCGTGGCACATTCTGTGGTGTGTCTGATCCCAGTTGTGCTGTATCTTTTTTTCTGCAGGAATCACCCGTAGTCTTCTCATGCTTTGACTTGAGGTGTCCAGTCATGGCAGATGTTCTGAAGAAGCAGTGACCTCTCAACCCATGATGAACTTTAGGTCACATAGCAGGTGTCCTGGCATGCACTGAGTTTATTCTCCTCCACTGGATGCATGAAGAACTCCAACACACCTGACTGTTTTTCCATCTCTCGACTCACCACAAGTCACAGAAAATGTTTCTCCTCATCTTGAGCACAAGAGGATGGTCCAGGAACCCCTCCTTCACTTCATTTCACCATAGTTCTCTAAAAGTCAATTTTATATAGATATATACAGTACGTCGACTTTTAAACTTGAAAGATAATTTGATATTTTTTCCATAGAAACCTCTTGACAACCAGTCCTTCCAGTCATCCTCATTCCTTCTTGCACAGCTCATCTGCAAGATCACTTTATCATGCTCTTCTTTTCTTCTACATATCTCCTTTTGTTTCTCCCAACGCAAACCCCTCATCCTTCTTAATAATTTGTTTTTATATGTAGTGCTGACTTCTGCAGATTTGTTATTTCATATCACAGTAAGCAATAGATTTCCCAATCCACGTTTTAATTATTATGAAGTGCTCTGAACTAGCTACAAAATGGCGTGTGGCACTATAGAACCTTTTTCACTAAACACTTTTACTTACTATGAGTTACTTTAAGTAATGGGTCTCGGTGTTTTGATCCCAGAAGGATGACAGGCCAAGTAGACCCTCTTGAGACTTGAGTTTGGGACATGCCTGTTTTGCTCATCTAAACAGCTAACGTTTGTCTCTATGAACTGCATTTCTGCCCATATTCTCCTCTCTTTCTGTTGGCACCGATGCAGCGTTTTTTACCAAGGGGCATTGGCAAATCCAATAGTTTACAGACCTGCGAGAAAGCACAGGCTGGAATCCTTCTGCTCCTACGGAACATTGACAGGATTGGATAGACCATGGAGTCAGTAATCTATTCTGGGTGCCCCACATCCCAACATCATGGGAAGGTGCTGGGATTCCATCCTTTTAGATCCTCCACTGCTCTCCTCCCACAGTGAGCCACAGGATAAACTTATAAATTGAAGTCAGCTTGGGATTAAGCATCTATGAAATCGTTTCCAGGTGTGTTTATAAGATATGTATCATGCAAACAGTAGAGGAGGCCCAGGTGACCTCCAATTCGACACCACAGACCTGAGATTTCAGAGGCACATGACTGACCCACATCCCCCCCTTACCACCCACACCCACTCTTCACCCATGTGCCCCAGCACTGTCACTTTGCATACTACTTCAATTAATGCTATTTACATTAGATGAGTTCTCCTCAGTACATTTGTGTGTAAGAATATCACATGTGCAGGTCTTCTGCGGCTCACAAAATGGTGGATGCGCCCCCTATTGTCACGGAAATTACCGTTTTCAAGTGGTGAGAAGATACCTGAGATGTCTGCATGTGAGAAGCCTAGAATATCTTTTCAAAACTAAAATAGACTGCAGACTAGGCAGGAAGTTGGGTACTATAGAGACCAGCCCTCGCTGCAAGCTGTTCTGGGTGGGGGGTCTATCACAGAGACTGTGGACTGTACACATTACATAAAAAGTAGAGTACACTATGTTTAAGTACCCCCCCACTCTCCAAATAAATGATTCTAACGACACACAACATGACGGACATAGTCCGCGATCTTGATCATGAGACCGCAGACCAACATTGACTTGGAAACTGTTATCACTTCAACACACAATTCTGAACTATTCAGAACATGTTAGCTTAACCATAGCACAAATGCTTTATATTACATCAATGGCATATATTAAGCTAATGTTGCAGCTAAACAGATAGTTCCACAAAGCCAGTCAATGAACAGCCAGGCAGTCCTATGGTTTTGAAACGAATAGCAAAGTCCTATAGCGTACACAATCTTACACATAGTGGTACACATATTAAACCTCTGTGAACCATTACTAAGAATACATTGGACTGATCTTCACTGGCTAAACACCATGACAGCAGTCATCGATGACTCCAGAATAGCCCCCATAATCTACGAGATTAACCTCTTAACTGCTAAGGGTTTCATTCCCCTTCCACCAACCAGTGCTGTAACCGTTTTTTGATGTTTGGGCCGAATAGGACACGTTACAATGCAAACATTTACAACGCATGCCTTTACAACGCAGTTTTTACATCGCGACATCCATTACAACGCATGATTTTACAACGCATGCCATCACAACGCATTTTTAGAAACTACATTTACAACGCATTCCATTACAACGCATACCACTACAACGCATACCATTGCAACGCATAATACTTTTAGGGTAGGGTAAGTGTTGGATAGTGTAGGGGTAAAAATTACTATTCCCACTCCAGTGAGTGCAACAGTAGGGTAAGTGTTGGATAGTGTAGGGGTAAAAATTACTATTCCCACTCCAGTGAGTGCAACAGTAGGGTAAGTGTTGGATAGTGTAGGGGTAAAAATTACTATTCCCACTCCAGTGAGTGCAACAGTAGGGTAAGTGTTGGATAGTGTAGGGGTAATGCGTTGTAATGGCATGCGTTGTAGTAACATGCGTTGTAATGGCATGCGTTGTAGTGACATGCGTTGTAATGGCTGCATTGTAATGGCATACGATGTAAAGGTGTTGCGTTGTAATGACTGCATTGTAAATGTAGTGCGTTGTAATGACTGCGTTGTAATGGTTGTTTCCCGTTTGGGCCACGTCACACTTAAGGCGTCACAACATTTTTTACAGAAAAGGTATCCACACCAAATTTGCATCTTTTTTCCCCCATGTGTTGGGGATTCTAAAAGTACCCAGGGTTTGTAGATTCCCCTAGAGGAAACTAAAAAAACAGCCAAAGTAAAGTAGTTTTTGAAATAGGAAAAAAAGAGATGTACAGGAACGTGTAAGGAGTCGTGTGCGGAGACATCAACATTTCTCATTGCACATTGTTTTATTCTGATTCTATGTGTACCAGCCGTATTTGGGACCGGACCCAGGGAAACATGCTAAACAAAGACATTAATGAAAACTAGACACCCAGTGGAGTCCAGGGTGAAGTGACTTGCATGGATCCCATTACATTTTTTTACCCAAAATGCCCTGAAAACATCAAACCTTGGTCTAAATTGCATATTTTCCTCACATTTTCTTTGAAGGAAAGTCACAGAATATGTGGGGATCCACAAGATTCTTACCACCCACCATTCTCACGCTTCTACTGATAAAAATGGTACTCTGTGCCTGTTGTCCGCAACAGGAAAGGCCCCAAAATGCAATATGACGACATCAATATTTCATCTTGCAAATTGACCCATTCTGATGATCTGGCTAGCTGCAGTATTTAGACCCGGGCTTGGCCACCTTCAAGGGAAACCAACCAAATTCAGCCATTTTTTAAAACTAGACATCCAAGAAAGTCCATGGTAGTGTAACTTTCTAGGACCCCACTACATTTTCTTACCCAGATTGCTCAGCCATTGCTTTGGATAAAATCATACATTTTTCTTACATTTTTGTGAGGGATAGTTACTGAATCTGCGAGGAGCCACAAAATTACTACAACTAAGTGGTCACACACTTTTTCCAATAAAAACAGTACACCGCCTATCGCCCATACGTCTTCACATGGTTACAGTTTTGGCCATTTCTTTGACGTGTGTTAGATCCATCCACACAAAAGGGACATGTGAGAATGCAGGGTGATAAGTGCCCATGTTTTCTGTCACATAAATATGAGTGAAATAGCCTTTTTGACCCATACTTTGACCTTCACATGGCATACTTTGACCTTCGCATTGCATTCTGTGTAGGAAAACGAGCTGTAATCCACGCAAGAGACACCCTCCTTAATTCCCAGGGTCACTAAGTTTCAGAAATGCTGTTTCCTGGTTGCCGACTCTGCCAGAGCCTGAATAGTGCGGCTATTCACCATGGCATATCAGAGGAAATTGGAATTTAGCTCTTTTCTGCTGTGACGCACAGGTCAAAACTATGTTCAAAATAATTCAAATTTCCTCTTGCTTGGCATGGGGCAAGGGGTGGCTCTAGGTCCCAAGGGGCAGAAAGCCTGTTGGCACTTTGCAAAAGGGGGAAGGTGTGTATTGATGACAGGTCAGGCCTCCCTCCATCCCATTCTCAAAAAGAACATCTATCCCTGACATCCAGTAGACTTTATCCGCCCCTGCTCATAGGCAGATTGGAGGTAATTCCTCCAAGTCCCTCTGGAGGGGCAAAATAACTTTTTGGGCTTTAGGAGTTTGGGATAGTGCGCAATGCAGGCCGACCTCACCACATTCTTTTTCTTATCATTATTCCTACGTCTAATGGATTTCTGTCCCTCACGAGGACAGGTTGGTGGGAGTAAATACCCCAATCTGCCCTCCATGGGCAGAAGAAAGATTGTTGAGCCCTTTATGGGTAGGGGTAAAGCCCAATCCATGAGAGTCGTCCCCACTCCATGTTTTTTAACCAATCTTAGTTACTAATGGGCTTTCTGCATCCTCCTCCCCCCTAGGAGGGTGGATTGGGGGTTAGCCTCCCCATCAGACCTCGAGGGGGGCAGAATGGCTGAAGGACCCTTTGGGAGATAGAGGCATATCCTGATGCCATCAAGGCCGGACCCACCTATTCATAAAATAAAATAAAATAAAATAAAATCCCTTGTGTTAGGCCCTTTAGGGGTGGAGGTCAGGCCTGATGCTAGGAGGCATGAAGTGATCAGATCATGGAATAGCTAAAGGTGGCCAAGCCTTTCACAAAGCACTATTAAAACAACCGATCTTCAACATATGGCTGTCACACATTCATGTGTGAAATTACTTTGGGCCACATATTATGATGGCTATCCATGATCTTACATGCAACTTATGAACTCACAGGAAGGCTGGCATCTATTTTTGTGTGCAATGATCAATCTTCAACAAACACTGGAGATTTAAAAAGGTCGGATATCTTCACGAGACACAAATGCACCTGAACCTTAGAGAAAATCTGGAGCATATTATTCTTTTGTCAATTCTATCATGAAAGAAGTGAAATAAAACTGCTGAATCCTATAAAAGAGTCTGGGATTGCAAGACAAAATGAAATGCTGATTTTCCTCCTTTCTGAGAAAAATACTGCCACCACTCAACGAGTCACCACCTACTTGAGCGAGGGGTGAAAGAAGTGACATGAATTCTAGCAAATCAAAGTATTTAAAAACCAAACACAGTTTATGGAAAAGGTAGTGAGAGGCTACAAAATAATTGGAGACAGAAAAAGAGCAGAAGACATGAATGCAGGCACAACCTATTTGCACCTAAGGTCTTGAGGTCACCAAATGCCTAAGAAGAAACTATTGATACTGTTAAGAAGATCCTCCTTCTCCAGCAGCATCTATTTTAAAAAGACACATGATAGACAAGTGCAATGGTAGATATTCGCTATACAAATGCTCATGAAATAATATATATTATTTTGAAGGTTCTCTTACATTAAGTTTGATGCCATGTACATGTCAAAAGAACAATTGACGGACAGAATACAGAACAATGTCATACATTCACCCCAGTACAGAGATCTGGGCCTAACCCCATCGATTTTTTGCTCTCCAGCCATATGCAAATCAGCCTTGACCCTGCTCCTATGGGAACAGTCCAGCCCGAACTGCCTTGCTGACTTTGCCACTGGATTCAAGCTAGCCTGGCTGATGAGGGGTGTTACTCCGAAACTGGTCCCAGGATGCTTGTTTATGGTCCAGGGAAGAACTGGATTGGCTGTTCGGGCTGGACTGTTCCTATAAGGAACAGGGTCAAGACTGATTTGCATATGGCTGAATCTGAACTGGGGTGGCGAAGTGAGCTAAGGAATGATGATGGATTCAACCCACATCTGTGACTGGGGGTGAATGTCTGAAAAGTTTCAGCTCTCCGTCCATCATCTCCTTGTGTTTTCTTTTTTCGCCCAAAGTTGGCAGGGTATGCCCAGACGTGGGTCCCTTGCTCACTTTGCCACTGGATTCAAGCTAGCCTGGCTGATGAGGTGTGTTACCCCGAAACCGGTCCCAGGATGCTTGGTTCCAGTCCAGAGAAGGCCTGGCTTGGCAGTTCGGGCTGGACTGTTCCCATAAGGAACAGAGTCAAGACTGATTTGCATATGGCTGGGTCTGAATTGGGGTGGCGAAGTGCGCTAAAGAACGATGATGGATTCAACCCACATCTGTGACTGGGGGTGAGTGTCCGAAAAGTTTCAGCGCTCCGTCCATCATCTCCTTGTGTTTGAGATGTATATGTCAGCATTTAGTGTTTTTAGGTTTTTCATAATTTTTCCAGACACTGGAGCTGTGGACCCAAACAGATAAAAGGATCTTTCGACTCACTTTAACTTGTCAAGTCAGGAACTAAGGGTAGAAACCAGACCTCCTGGTTTCACACCCTACACCATAGACACTGGAGGCAGGAAGGGAGGCACATGTGACATTGAGCAGGAAGAGAGGCACATGTGCCATTGGGCAGGTAGGTCAAAAGGCATGCAAACAAATGTGGACTTTGCCGGCAGTAGAAATCAATGAGTTGCTAGAGTTATAAGAGGCTGGGACAAAGGAGTTATTATCAGTAAATAGAATTTCTTGGCCCTTTCATTGTGGCAACAGCTGACCTCAGATGAGAAAAGAAAACCCTAGGCAATTACTGGGTCATATCAAATATACAGACCTACACAAGAATTGATACCATCATAGACTCAGTGTACAAATTATTAGATTAAAAACTTCATTTTATTACTACAAATTCATATTAAAAATTATTGTTATTTGTGTCCAACATACAATTCTTAGGACAAATGAACAGAACATACTGTACAAATCAGAACAACATGAAAGGGTATATACTAAATAAACAAACATATAAAAAACAATTACTGAGGAATATGATAAAAATCAATACAAAAACCAAACATAGATGTAACAGTTGGTTTCATATTGTAACATCGTGGCTTAATGTTGGTAATTTCTTATTTTTCAAAACAGCTGACCTCAGTGCATACCAGCCCCTTCCAGAGCTGTGGGAATAGGTAGTCTGATGCAGGTCTGTAGTAGCGCCCTCAAAATCACAACTTTTAATACTTACCAGCACATACGGGAATTGGTGCCCGAACTGGGCTGTATGGGTAGTCTGTCTATTTCTGATTAAAAAAAAGACAAAGGCCACAACACCACGGGTATACCAGAATTCCCAACTTGCAAGATAAACACAAAAGTATTCTATGTAGTCACTTTAATACCTTTTTGACTCAGGTGTTACAGTCACTTGAAAACAAAGCATCAAGGCTCATCTTTAATCTGAGCCCACTTTAACACAAACATCACCAGTCCCAGATTAGGAGAGCCAGCTATTCTAAATATTCTGGGTCCTTAAAAAGGATTTAAAGACCACTCAGCTCATCATACTACTCTGACCTTCCTGGTTTGTTCATGGCCTGATCAGTGTCCACCGGAAATAGAAACAGACGGGTTTCAAACAGTGACAAGACTGACTGAATTAGCACTAACACCATGTGAGCATTTGTTTTGCTGTTGCTTAGATTAACTCCACCTACATTCCTCCACCCCTTCGAACGAAGGCCACTTGCTGTTAGTGAGCGGAGTAACATCTTGATTGGTGTCTAGGAGCCTGCGCAGTGTGCAGGGACTGGAGCAGAAGAACCCCGAGACGGCAGCCTGCAGCGGCAGGTAAGTGCTTTTTTTATGTATTACCCCTACCACCAGCCCTCCCACATCACTTGTTATGAAGGGGAGCCACTACTGGTGAGATCAGTTGACTCCGTGAGAGGCACCACTTTCAGAATGAAACATGTGGATTGTGTGGACGGGTTGAGGTGGGTGCTTGTTGCTTCATTGGTTGCATATCTGGAGGAGGCCACCAACAGCAGCTGCATCAGCAAACCAGGTTGTGACAGGAGTAAAGAGAATGAGACATTGCTGAATTTCAGACACCCCAAACTCTCCCTAACAGTTTACAAGCACTTGGATGGTTATTTACTAACGTTTTCGACAGGCATTTGTGTGACACGAAGCATTGTGCTGAATTATGTATCATTACAAAGGCCCCTGGGCACTATGCAAAATGGTGCAGTGCTATGTAAGCGCCTTCGCATACCTTACTACATCTAGGCCTTGGTCTTCACCATTGCGGACCTGCTACAACCAGACACATTGTAAGAATTTTCGAGGCTCTGCTCACGAACACGTTTTGAGCTCCTATTTTGGAACGTATGGATGAAATTAATGATAGAAATTATATCTCTAAAATCTTGCTGTCATCTGCACGTTGTCATTAAAAAGCACTCTCTTGATTTCTTCTACCATTCACTTAAATGACTAGCCACCGGCCACTTTCCCTTCTCACCCTCTCAGGCTACCACCTTTAACCCAATCTACAGACTTTATCCCTTAAAAACCTTCATCGAGGAAATCACAGACCTTATCAGCACCTCATAAGTCATCTGATCCAACAACATCTATCTCTTGGAACTCAAACTCCCTGGCAATTCCACCTACAAACTTTGAAAGAAGATTTATTCAACATTTCTGATACTTCAAAGAACTCCTTGAATCAACCCAGCGCAAAGTCAACATTTTCAGTCTGAATATCCAAACCATGCGGTCTTCCAAATTACAATAGATTGATCAGACCCCCTAAAATCAACCGCCCACTCGGTCAATCGAAATTCACCCATCTAGAGTACTGTTTCTTTATCTACGTGCACTAGAAACCACTCATGCACACACTCATGAACATGACAATAGTAACTGATTCCAAAGCCAATGTTAGCTTCCCCAACACTAAGTCAACATCACAATGAAAGCCGGTATCAACACACAAACTACCCTGAAGGTGTCCTCTATAAAACCAACAAGAAAGATCAGTTTGCCAATTCGCGTGTTGACCTCTCATTGCTCCTGCTTGATTGTTCAGCGGAGCTGCATTTACCCATTACTAAGTTCCAACCTGACTTTACATTAAATAAGCCCTTAGTTGATTTACTCACTCTGCCTATTTATTATAAACTATTTGCATAAACTGACATATTGCAGCTACATTCTTGCATTATTTTGGGTTATCGGGAAACTCCATTAACATTGATAGTCCTGAGGATGGTCTCACATACTCATGACTTAGGAGTTCGAAACGTCAACGCTGTTCAACTTCTCACACGTTAATTACTGGATCCCAGGATTGATGGATATGTATATAAGACTGATTCCAGTTATCAAGAGAGTGGACTTGACATGCATTAATCTATGATGCTCTGATAGGATCTTTGATTTAATTTACAAGATTAATGTATGCAGGGTTTTGCCATTTTCATTGTACCCTACAACTTTGGTTTATTCGAATGCAGACAATATACATGATTTGTTCGTATCTCCTTGTGTACACCTGTTTCTCCTTTTTTTCTTTTAGTTATGAGTTTATTTGGGTAATCAAACGTGTCTGTCTTGAGATTAACTCGCTTGAACAGCGAGTAGATTTATGTCCAAATAATTTAACAAATAATCCCATTGCTAGCAATTTACCCTTTAGACTGTAAAACCAAGGCAACAAAAGCAAGATGATGGGTAAATACTTGAATTAATCTCAGCGTCTGGGTATCACTCGGGCTGCACCCTAGTTTTGTAGGTGTGCATCTGATAATAAATTGCAAATAGCAAATTGGCACCCATTCCAATTTGTACGCTGACGAGGTCATACATATATTACTGTTTTTGTGTATCAAGTTCTCTGGTTCTGTGGTATTGGGTGCGATACTTAAGTGTTTTTTGGAGCTATTATACATTAATATTTTGAGGACATTATGTGCAGACACTGTCCTTATTGGCATCCTTAGGATACGAGATATTGGGATTGGGAGTATTATTCGCGTGGGACTACCAAGCCTCGGTGTAAAGCAAGGCTTGGCTAACTGGCCTCTCAAAAGTAAAGTCTAGTCTGGTTTTCAAAGTATCCACATACCATGTGTTTTTTTTGTTTTTTTTTAACAGCATCTGTTGTTGAGATGTTCCTGTTGCAATTGATGTATTTTCAGTAAAGTTTTCTGCGGCTCCTGGGTCCTAGGTGTGTGTTTCGTGAAATACCTAGAGCTTAAAAACAAATGACACAATCTTCTTGACAGCAGATCACCTTCAGTGATTTTTTTCCTAAAACCACAAATACTATTTTGACTGCCTTCTCTTTCTAGGCTGTTTTTGGCTCAACCCCTGTGTGAGTTAAAAAGAAATACTATACCAGCTGGGTTAAACCATGCAGACTCAGAGGATGCCTCTCGTCTCAAGAACCCATGTTCTTTATCTTCTATCACCATCCTGGCACAGAAATTACAAACCATCTGAAATTCCTGAAATTTTAAACGCTGTGCCAAGCCTACCCAACTTAAGCGCTGAGGTATGCTGTTATCATAAGCACTTGTTTCCCTTGTCATACACCACATGATTTCTTTCCTTTGGTCCACACATTAGAACATCCCTTCGTTAGTTAATATTTCTTGTGCAGCATGTCGTGTTGCATAAACAGCTGAAAACATGACATGACATAACACTACATAGATTTAAGTAATAGGAGGTGACGTGGCGATGCATATCATGACGCGAAGCAATTAATGTATACAATTGAAACAATGTACATATTTACTCAGCGTTTTCAAAACACTCCACTACTGAAATAGCTGTTTCAGTTGAGGAAGGGAGAAAGTAGCAGAGTGAGCGGTCGGGCAAGAGACGAGGCATAGATAACAGCAGAAAAGTAAGGAAGTAAGAGCGAACAAATGTTTGGGGTAATTGTAATTGCAATTGCATTTATATAGCGCTTAATTCCCCTGATGAGGTATTGAAGCGATTTTCCGGATGTAGCACGGTACTCCAGAACCCAAAAAGGATTAGTGGTGAATTAGTATAGGGAAATATGAGTGTTATTTGGGTTGAAAATGATAGTGGAGGGATAGAAGAGGAAGAGGTTTGCATTTATATAGCACTTGGTACCCCTCATCAGACATCAAAGCACTTTTTGAGGTGTAGCACGCTACTCCGGAACCCAAACAGGATTAGAGGTGAATTAGTATAGGGAAATATGCCATTAATTTGAGCGGTGGACATGTGAGTCTGTTAGTTGGATTGAAAAGGATAGTGGAGGGATAGAAGAGTGAAGGGTCTAGAAAGGGTTTATTTGGAGATCATAGCAGCAGGAGCAGGTTTGGAATGAGTAGGTACTTAGAGGGCTGAACCCACTAGTGGGGGTATCACTGAAGGGGAGGTCTGTGTGAAGACTAGGTACAGAGAAGCAGATGCCATGGGAAGAGACTGGTGCCTCACCTGGGGCTTGGGACATACCTGTTCATGGAGGACAGATGCTTAGGGCTCTAGACTGCATGAGGTACCAAGAGGGCTGAAAAGCAGGCACAAAAGAGGGCACAAAAATGGAAAACAATTCTCAAACTGCACAGTATGAATAGAAAACCAGGTGCACTTCCTCTTCCCCACTTAAGCAGTGTTTTAAGTGGGATGAAAAAACTGGAGGGGTCTCTCAAAGGGGTGTGGCCTATGTAATTAGGGTGTGGCTTAAAAACACCTAAACTAAAAACCTGTGCTTACTATAGTGTACCGCTCAACTGGTATTTTGCTGTTTCTGTCATTGCATCCAGTTAAAAACTACAGCAAGTTACATTATACCTACAACAAGCCAGGACTATTGGCTTTGTCAATGGTTGTTAGTTGCATAAGATAGATAAGTTACAACTATGGTTTCACTGTATGTAACATTGAAAATGCTTCAATTCTGAAATGATGAGGCTGTGAAAGTACTTTAACGAGTCTCTTTGAAGTTACATTAAAGGCAGTAAAGTGTGGTACTGCAGCAGAGTTACGATTTTTTTTTTCACCCTGAGAGTGAGGGCAAAATTGGAGAGCCCGATAGGGACCCATCTCAGCACTTGCTTTTTAGAACTGCTGGTGCTGAGCACCGGCAGGACCCGGCCCACTTGAAGCCCCACACTTAAGAAAGGGGCTGAAGCATAGGGCTATCAGCCGACTTAGCTTCTTATTGACTATACTCCACCTAAACACCTCCCTCCCACGACGCGTCAGTCCCATTTCTCCAAATGATCCCATGTTTTTGCACAGAGCTCGTCCTTACGGCACTGAGCCCACCCTAAACATCTCTCCAAGCTCTGTCCCATCAGCCCAGCTTACCCGCCACAGACCATCCCATGACCTCCACTCTCCTCAGCTTAAACCAAGCAACTCAAACCGGCTTCAGCACCCAGAGTGCTTCTTCAACTTCCTTTGCCTAACCCTTACCTTCCTTATCTGCTGATGCCGCCCCCGCCATGCCTCCGTCTCCAGGGGGCGGTGAAGCAGTAGCGTTAGGGTGCAACCTGATGGTAGAGTTAATTTACTGAAGAAAAAAAACTGAAAATGCCCTTTTATAATCTATGAGTGGGGGCTCCAGGTGGCAAAATTCTATTTTGCCTTTGGAGCTTTCGAAATCCTCGCATCTTTCCTGCTTTTACTTCAACAACAGTTGTGTGGAGTCTATAGGACTGCAACGGCACATTAAATATCCCACTTCCCTGATTATGACTGATGAATCAGTGGCTGCTTTAGGACCAAGCTGCTCTTCCAAATTTACCAGAACTCCCATAATGCCCCATTTCATAACCAAAAATGCGGAAGGTGGGGATATCCTTTGAATCAGAACTATTGTTTGGCCTATAAGTCATAGCGTTGGTCAAAGATCAAGTGTCAGCTCTACTAACTCTGTAATATCGTCTTGGTACACCAAACTACCATTGAGTGGAACTGATTCGAGTCCTTATCATGTCTCTCCTGGACTATTTCTACATCATCTAATGATGCATCCTCAGAAACACTCAGTACATGGCTACAGAAACCACACGACTAGGCAGTCTGAATGTGTCTTAACCTTCGTAAACATGGCTACCTTGAGCCTGCACTGAAAGCCTTTCCTGTCAAAGCCGGGATCCCATTCAAGGTTCTCAGCACCATTCATAAAACCTTCTGTGGAAAAGGTTTAAAATACCTGCACAAACTAGCTCCACACCGCACCCCAGCTAGATACTTAGACTCAATGGCTTCTTACCAGATTCATCAATGTCCGTTGAACTGGTGGAAGATCCCCAGGTGCTCTGGGCCCAATACTGTTTACTGTCCCTGAACCTTACTTGAGAGCTGAGCTCAACTACTTGCGTTCAGTGAACTCCTGAAATGTGAACTCTTGTTCTAACAGAATTGCTGAGTCACTAGGGGCCGAGATCGTGAAGCTTCAAAAATGGATACCACCCTACATGAATGGATGTGTTGTCCCCCTCCATCGCTTTTCTTCTGAAGCTGCCAAAAGCTTACCACAGTGCTCCCTAAAACTTCCAAATGCATAAATAAATTACTACCAGAGGCAAACAGTGAAGGCTTCAGAGATTATAAGTCTGAGTTCAGTTAAAAATATGGTGCTAAATCTGTCTTAGAGGGTCTTTGTTCAAAAATACATAAGTTGGATGCTCTCAGCAGCAGTGGGACTAGAATCGTAATGATGAACAAGCTCTCCTTTATTGAATCGCTCTGGGAAATAAGAGGAAAGCTCTCATTAGATAGAAATCAAGGCAAAAAGTGCCCCCATAAGAAAATAATGGAAAAGTGTCCTGCCATAGCACAATGCCAGGTTGTTGCCAGCGGATGGTCCTGGCTCCCAGACTAGTTGGAGATGGATGGTGCCCCAAGTAGAGAAGCCTGGAATCGGTCGACCTTTGTATCCGCTCCGTGTTTTCGCATTTTCCGCCAGCCAGCCAGCCAGCCAGCCGCCGGTTGCAGTGTGTGTGAGGAGGAGGAGGACGCCGCATTTGCCTCGCCGCATTGCCGCCTCCGTGATTGCCGCAGGGCCCCTGTGACGCTGAACTGCGCTGAACTGCGCCCCCCCCGTGGCCCCCGCGACCCCCTGCCTCGGAGTAAGTTGTGAGGAGCTGCGGCAGAGCGGTTGGCGGTCGGAGCGCTGCTGCGTTCCCGCAGATTGCAGACTGCGGTGCCTGCCTCTGCCCTGCGGTGCCTGCCTATGCAAGGGGGTTTACACAGGAGCCGAGCTGCGGAGCTGAGGAGTTACGGAGATGGCGAGCAGCGGAGCCCCGGAGTTACAGCAGCTGTGAAAGTGGCTGCAAAAGAGAGCGGCAAGAAGGTGCAAGAAGGCGCGTGAGGTTAGAGCCGCAGTCGAGTTGACGATCTGTGCTGTGCCAGGAGGGAGGGGCACCAAAGTAGGTGATAGCAACTGACCACATCAAGGAGCCCCTTTAGGCTGGCGCCCGCCGGTCAACTATCCCTCAGCCCCACAGCCTCTTCAGATCAGACTGGAACGGAGTGCACGTCACTGGGCTTCGAGAAGAGGTCAAAGAGGACACCGAGCTAACGCAACAGTCAGTTACTCAGCGGTGCAGCAAGGGCAGGGGGTATATTATATCACCTAGCAGTGACCTCTCAAGTCATATTTCCTGCCTTTTTGAGGACAATTGATTTTAATCAGGCGCTCAATTGCCGACTCAAGCAGCAAGTAGCAAGCAAACATTTACGGACCTCGGACAAAAGAATCGGCAGGGTCAACTGAAAAAGTTTGGGAGAGCGCGGCTGCGGTTAGTAGCGGCTGCTGAGTGAGTGCCCAGGGGAGTCCGTGGAAAGCGGACCAACTAGGTTGGGCACAGCTTGCAGCTCCCCAGTGTGCCCTACTCTCTGCTTTCCCCTCCTGTCCATCTTTGTGCAAGAAATTACAGACACGTGTAACGAACCATAGTAAGAACCTGCGGCGCAAAATGGCGTACAAAAAACTAAGATCACGAACAATATTCATGAAAAGATTGGGAACAGAACAAGCATAACGAAGGTGTGCTCGACTAGGAAACTCAGTCGTAAATCCAGGAATAACCAAATATTTTTCCAAACAAAGCACTAAGGAACAGGGAAAAACACAAAGTGAACAACAAAAAACGTTGATAGAAGCAGACGAAAGGAAAGTAGTGGATACTAAAAACCTCACTCAAAATCAAAAGGGAATCGAGGAGGATATAATTAGTAATTCCAGAATCTCGAAAGAATTAATTAGTGACTCTACAAACTTAGAAATAGTAAATTCAGAAGACCAGCAATCACAGCAAATACTAGAATTTGATGTCACCTGTCCAGACATAAATATCAAGGACTTGGTTTTCCGCCAGGAAGCACCAAAGGAGCCACTAATAATCCAGAACAGTACCCCACAAAAAAAAATATTCGACCCAGAAGGGTCCCTTGCGCATTCACCAGACTTTTCACTTTTAAAGACCATGGAATCCTCAAATGAATATACGCCGGTGTCTAAAGCCTTATTTACACTCCAGAGAATCCTGGAATCAGTTCTCACACATCTTGGGAACATTTTGGAGAACTGCGACCACATGCTGGACACCCAATTAGGAATGTTAAATTATTTAGTTGAAAACAAAAGTAGGAAACAACAACTCAAAACACAATCACCAGCAGCGAAAGGTGATGATTCAACTGTGGAAATGTTCCTTATATCAAAAGTCGCTCTATCAACAGGTGAACTCCCCCCGCCGACGAAAGAAACAGCGACTCAAACGGGACGGAGTACGCAAAAAGTAAATCAGGGCAAACAGGGCAAACAGGAGTTTAATCAAGTCTATTCTCTTAGAAAACTTTTCAAAGAAACTAACAAGGTGGATACTCATCAGCCGGTCATCGCATATTATCCAATCTTTACCCAACAAAAAACAAAAACTCTACCAAAACCGATCATTACTCCAGAGACCAAACTCAAAGAAATAGAACCTCCGGAAAATCTGTCTTTAGTCTCTCCTGGCCCTGAAATTTCGAAAAAAGAAAGGAAAAGTAAAAAGACCAGTCGGAAAAGGGCAAAAAAAAGACGACAAGAAAGATTGCAAAACAGAAAGCCCGGAAGATAAGGATTTCGAATATCTTACCACCTGAATTCAAGTCCTCAGAATTAGAAGAAGGACAAAAAACAGAACAAAACTTGGCAGAAAATGCACAGAACTCTTTAATTAATAAACAGAGGGTTAATTCCAACCAACTCAATCCGTTGGCCCCAAGTTTCTCAACGATAATGTCTGGAACTGAGTCGGTGGCACAAAAGGGCACCCACCTAAGGAACCTACCTAAAGGAAAGACGCTTACTCAGTTGCAAAAGACTCTATCATGCCATCTGGAAATCACAGATTTATTCCCCTCGGGCGATGTCCCGCTTAACGGAGAGAGAATAACAAACTTACTACAGAAGATACAACCGTTACAGTCACTAACAAGGAACGAAATAAAATTTGTAGTATTCCCAGATAGATCAAAAACCACGACGGCCGTCGTAGAATTTTGGTCTCCAGTGATTCCAGGTATAATATCAAAAGAATGCGAGATTCTACATAAACACGGATTTGACCTGGTACCAGTAACAATGCAGGAAAACCAGGGATACGAAAACCTTGAGGAAATCAAACAAACTGAAAATCAGCATCTGTTCCAAAGGCAAAGTGGTACAAATAACTCACTAAATTTCTTTAAAGAAAATATATCCGTTTCGATTACGAATGGAGAAAGGAGAAGTTGGAATAAAAACACTCAAAAGAAGGAAACTACCTATAATGAAAACACATGGTCATGGATTGCGGAGACCCTAAACAGTAACAAACAGGATCAGAAAAACAAACGCCCTTTTTAACAATGGTTTGACCACCTCTTCCTGGAATATAGCAGGGAAAACCCAGGAGAAATTAGCACTAATTACGGAAAACCGACCAGGGATCGTGGCCTTACAAGAAACTTGGTCAAAAACAACTTTTGACCACCCAGACTATTTTGTGTATGATATTCCAGCAGAACCGGTAGATCGGGGGCATGCGAAAGGAGGGATCGCAATTCTCTTAAATGATGATTTTTATTGGGACCAAGAAATCATCCCAATGTGTTCAAAGAACATCCAATGTATTAAGGTCAAATGCGGGATTGACACTTTGGATATTTTGAATAGCCTCCTCATCTTTAATGTGTATATTGCACCAGGTTCTGAAAGAGACGCATTAGCGATAGAAATACTTGAGGGAATAGAAAAGGTGATCGAAGGTCAAGGTTCTCCGTCATTTTACTTAACAGGCGACTTCAATGGAAAAATCGCTAATGATTTACTTGAAAAATGGGCTAACGGTGAACAAGAAGAAGCCTTGACAATCCCAATTCCACAATTTCCCACAGGAAATAAAGCTGATAAAAGAGGGAAAATTCTATTATCCTCACTATCTATGCTGAACGGGGTAATATTAAATGGCAATGTAGAAGGAGATATCCCGGCATCCTCCACAAGAAAAGGCAATCATAAATCTTCAATCCTTGATTACATGATATGTAGCCTGGATCTGTTAGGTTCAGCCTCATATTTAAATATCAAATTTGTGTTAGGAAGCGATCACGCAATATTATATCTAACAACAGAGTTGAAACCGAAACCATCATCTCCAGGGCACATCATGTATTCACAAAGTACAGAATTGGTGAACCAGCGCCAAGGGCGGCTGCTATGGAACTCGAGAACTCTCAATAAAATTATTACTGAAATTGAGATGGCACAACCTTTACGGACTATTCATTCAACTAATCCTATAATAAACTATGAAGCAGTCACCAAAAAATTGGTACAATCTTTACAAGAGAACCTGAAACAACGAAGGCCAAGATCGGGAAAAAATAAAAGACGAAACCAAGACTCAAGTGCAATTGAATTAAATAAATTAATAAGGGCACAATTCCTGCAATTCTCTGAAACAAAACAACAAGAAATTAACATCTTAAAAAACCGCCGTAGGAGGGCTAAGGAAAAAAATCGTAAGGAGATACAGGACAAAAATGGGTGGACATACAGATAGCTGCAAAACAAAATAATAAACGCTCCTATTGGAACATAATTGCCATAGAAACAGGCACAAAAAAATCATTACAAACTATCCCAGTCCCCCCATTAGAATGGGAAAGGTACTTAACCGACTTATACAAACTAAATAAGAGGCCACAAAGTTCGACTCCAATAACAAGCAAGATAAGTGAAAAATATTTAGAAAACGGAGCTCCATCTCTGTCTCAAATCGAACACTATATAAAAAAGGCAAGAACGTCTGCAGCAACGGGACCGGATCAAATCCCAATAAAGGTCCTCCAAAGCAACCCCAAAGAGTGGAGCAAGTTCTTAGCTCCCCTTTTTTTCCACAGTTATGTAACTGGGGAGATTCCAGGATCATGGAAGGGGAGCATTGTAATTCCAATTCACAAGAAGGGCTCCAGGTTGCTCCCCTTCAACTATAGGCAAATAGCTCTCCTGGATGCAACAGGGAAAATTTTTGCAGCAACCGTCTTAGAACACCTCAAAGAATGGGCATTTACAATAGGTTCTATTCCCCTATACCAAGCTGGGTTTAGACCAAAACATTCTGTTACAGACAACATTGCAGTGCTGCAAACAATAATTGACAAATACGTCACCTTGAAGTCGCAGGTCGTGTACGCTGTCTTTGTCGACTTCACGACGGCTTTCGATAGAGTGGACAGAGCAATGCTCTGGAGAAAACTTCGAAAAATGGGCATTCCGGAAAATCTCCTGTATCTGATAACATCACTATATTCAGGGACATGGTGTCAAGTCCAAATGGGGAGGGACAAGGGTCTTACTAGCCCAATTGCTACACCTAATGGCCTTCGGCAAGGGTGCCTTTTGGCCCCAATCCTGTTCTCTCTATATCTAAGTGACCTGCCGGAAAGCTTCAAACAGGTTAGCAACTTTCCACCGAAAATTGCCTCTCATAAAATTCACATCATGATGTACGCGGACGACGTAGTCATCTTAGATCTAACTCCATTTGGTCTACAAAGGAACTTGCAAGCACTTGCTAAATACACTGAAGAAAATTACCTAATACCGAATACATCTAAAACAAAAATTGTCCCGTTTTCAGGAAGGAAACGATACGTTAAATACAACTGGTCCCTAGGGGGAAAACCGCTGGAAGTAGTAAAGGAATATACATACCTAGGGAGAATATTTTCACAATCCTTGCAAAACTTGCCTCACCTGCAGAACCTGGGCCGTAAAGTTGATGCCCACGTGGGGGCACTCCTACGCTTATACGCCTCCATTGGCCAAAGGCACTTTTCTTCACTTCTACAAATCTATAGTTCTAAGATTCCACCAGTACTGTCATACGCTCTTGAATATATTCCAATAAGCCAGTGGAAATATCTGGATCAGAAAGAAGGGAAAGTTCTCCGGAAATTAACTAAAATGTCACAAGCCGTGCCGGTACAAACCCTCCGACTTGAACTTTCATTAGTCAGTTCTTTCGCCAGAGGCATCACCAATATCTTGAGATGGGCATATAACCTTATCCATGCAGACCAAAGAACTTTACGACACTTATTAAAAATAGAGACGTTTGAACACGGATCATCGAAATATGTTTACTGTAGGAATGTATTTATTGCTTTTAAAATGTCAAACGTCACTATTGATTTGCTGCAATCTTGGTCTCCCGCTCACCTGAAGCTTTTCTTAAAACATCTAACTCCAAGGTTAAGCTTCGACCTAGACATCCAACACTGTACCACACTGCCACTATATAAACAACATGCAGAAACTATTGTATATAAGAAAACGCAGCAGTATATGTATTTTAACTTAAAACATGGAGTCAGGCGAAGCATTATATTACTCCGTCTTGGGATACTTCCTCTAAAATCATTCACTTATAAGTGGTTCCCAAAAGAAAAAGCCAGTAGTGTCTGTGACCTGTGTAATGGCGGGGTGCAAGATTTGGATCACATGTTATTCATTTGTCCAAATCTGAATGTGGTAGAAGCTAGAAAAGGTTTATAAAACCAATTCGAACAAAATGTAAAATTAACTCAGTTCAGAATCTGATTTCTCTTTGTAAGGCACCGCCTAATGAATTTGTGTGCTACAATTTGTTCAAATTTTTAAAAGTCTTTTTAACTTTGTACTAGAATGATATTTTATCATTTTAATTGTTATTTTATTTTTGAAATATTTGTTGTTCTCAGCTGAGAACAAAATCAAATAAACTTAAACTTGAAACTTGAAACTTGAGGAGCCTAAACAGCTTCTAGAGAAGCTCCTTGTTGGGTTAACTTCTTGGAACCTGTGACTCCCCCTCGGGAAAGCCTTGTTTCATTTATGTGGACCTTGCTTGGCTGACAGCTTCACAAGGAACACTGCACATAGAGTGAGGTGAGGGTGCAGCAAAGACACCAAACTCAGAACTGCAATCTCAGAAGGCGCAAGCAGAGAGAAATTGGTAAATTTTTCTCCATCGAATTGAAAGTGTTAGCAGATAAGGTGATGAAAAAAGACCTCCACCTTATGGGCAACTTTATCAGCAAGACATTAGTGCCAAGAAACAGATGTGGACTAAAACCCAGACAAATGTCAATGCCATATGTGAAAGGAGGGGATGAAACGGGAAACAACTGGTGCATTTGGAGAGATGCTACCCTAGTCCACCCTCAATCCTTGGAAGAAGAGAATTTGCACAATTGTTGATATGGGCGGTATCGGATGGTTCAGTGGACGCAAGCTTGGGACAGACACAGGTGGATGTCAGTACATGGGGAATTAATGAACAAATGTAGTGCAATGCTAGGCAATGAACGCACATTCGCCAAAACAATTAATAGGAAATCATGTACTGAACATATACTTTTTTAATGTGCGTCAGTCACGTCCCTCAATGTGCATGTGTTGTGGTGTTCTATCAATGTCACAATATTATGTATTATGTGCAATATTCAAGTCCGATAGCAGTACGGCCACCAGGATTCTTGTATTCATTACCAGGGCACAAGTCAAGGGTACACGCGGGAAGAAACGGTGTCTACCCACTCTGTTCACAGGGTGGACGCCCGATGCCCTTCCAAGAAGTTGGACCCCACAGAAATATGCTGAACTCGCCCGGTGAAATTTTTAGACATCGGGACACATTCAGCAGTGCCTACACATTGTCTACTTTCATTCCAAGCAGCAGCGTGCAGGCTTCGTTATTTTAAATTTCAGCTGAGCCCAAAACAAAGGCCGCAGTTAAGGGGCCATTAGGCCTCCTTTTGATTGAGTATCTTGGCCGGGAACTATCTGGAACCTCACACGTAGCTGCAAATGCAATGGAGGGGAAACAAAGGCTCACAGCTTGTTATTATTTCACACGTACATAAGAGAGGCATACTTTCGACTTTGTTCAGGCACTGTTTATAAGACAGATGCATATACTGTAAAAATGTCAGATGTGTTGGTTCGTCCTAGTATTTACACTTATAGCAATTTAAATACCACTATTTTGTTTTATTTCTTTTAAAGCGCTATGCAACCCAATCCAGGGGGCTTACTATGCTATATTAGAAGGACTACAATTTTTGAATTGCAAGAAACAAAAGGATCTGTGTGTTAAAAGCAGTAACACACTTACCCATCAACTTAAAATAAAAATGTCATCTGCGTGTCCCATGATGTGCTTTGCAGGCCTCATATTAACTTTCTATGCTACTTGAACAAGACAAAACACAGATCTCTCCAGCAAGTGCATTTACCTCTAGAGTTATCTTAGCGTTATTATTATTCCCTGAAATTGACTGGTCACACAAAGATCTCTGCAGCAGGTGCCTTAACTTCAAAAGATATTTTAAAATGCAAACTTTGCAACCAATTAAGCAGAACAGATTTACTGCCATGTTTATCCTTGTTAGGCAATAATAATAAGACACTCGCACTCCCAATTGTATTCTGTGATTTAAAAAAATAGACTGGTTGTTGGGTGCTGATGGGTATCGTCTCCAGGGCTCAAGACATAATAAGTATTTGAATTCGATGCGTTTTCCTAGAGAGGCGAAAACGTCCCCAATCTGCACTCACTCAATTGTGTTTGAAAAGATAAAACGTTAATCCAAAGGTCCAATCCCTTATGGCTGATGGGTGCTGTATGGGTACTTTGATTTCTTAGGCCTAGTAGGGTTCCTTCCTCACGATGTGGTCTGTGTTCAATCACATTTTCCAAAACATTTCTTAAACGCAGATTTCTCATAAATTTATAGAAGCTTTTTTGAGTTTCCAATTCGTTAGAGTGATACCTCGGTACAAAAGACATTCCTTTATGTAGTGTTCTCATTTGAAAGGTGGTTAACTTGCATTTGGAAATGCTAACGATAGGTATGTGAATTTTATGTACCACGAATTACGATGCACATCGGGTATTCACTATGGATTTAGTTATTTTCCTACACAGGCCGTTTTCATACTTTATGGCTCTTATGTTTTTAATTGAATGTTTTTTCAGATATTCACTTTTGGGCACAGGTGCAGTTTAATTCCAACCTATGAGTATAAGTCCACGTTCGACACGGGTTCAATATCCACCATATGTTTTCGCGCACCCCGTTATACATGTCGGTTATCTTCCGTGCACCTCTTCTTCTCATTGCACCCTCAGATGATCACGCTTGACTTAAGAAGCACATTAGTACGAAATATGATAGGGAACTATTTCGGTTCACCATTCATTCAAGCATGCAATAATGATTCTTTAATATATCACCTTAGAACTAGGCATTAAGTTTCATCTATTAAGGTGTGGCCCAGTTTCAGAGATTAATGCACGTTATTACGTTTTCAGGAGATAGCCCCTGATGAAGGGCCCAGCCCGAAATGCATTGGGCTTGCCATTAAAAGAAAGCCTTAAGGATATAATAAAACGATGTTGTAATGTGAGAGCTACATTACCGATTGAAGAACTAAATAAAGCAAAAAGAAAAGCAAAGTAAATAAATGGAAATTCAAATTACCTTTGGATTAACGTTTTATCTTTTCGAACACAATTGAGTGAGTGCAGATTGGGTACGTTTTTGCCTTTCTAGGAAAACGCATCGAATCCAAATGTTTCTCCTTCTTACCACTCTTTGTGGGAGAGTTATAAAAAATAAATGTATAAGTTGAGGTCCAGATTTTGCGTAGGGGTTGCGTCACTTTTTTGGCACAATTCTGACGCAAAGCCACATTTGGTAAATATTGTAATGCGCTCAAATGTACTCATGATAGACCTGCTAAACAGATGTGTGAGGTCTTAAGATCTGATGTCACTTCTTGTGATGTCACTTCCTGTGAGGTCATGGGCTGTGATGCTACGTGTGAAGTTACCTGCTGTGATGTCAGGCGCCATGATGTCACTCGCATACTACCTAACTTGGTTAGTCCCCCCCACTTTTTTTTGTAGAACTTGTGCCCTGGACATTACCCCCACACAAGCCGAGCCCGGACAGTGCAGCTGAGGGGCTATAAACTCCAATGAAGAGCCTGTTGATCACTGCTAGGAGTAACCCATGGAAAACCCTATGGATTTGAGTGGAATTTGGTGGATTTCAAGTGCCATATTTCCCTCTTGCTCACCACACCACGGAGGAATTCACCGAATTCCCACAAGGCATAAAACAAATGCGGCACAGAAAGTCCCATATTCACAATCACGCCCGCCTCCGTTGAGTGCTGCGTTTAACGGCAGAAATGTAACAGCGGAGCCCTCGACGACGCTGAAAAGCCCCCTTCGGGGCCATTTGGCTCCGCGTGGCACATTCCTACTGTGTGAACCACTTAAACGGCTTTGGACAGGTCCAAGAGCTGTTGAATCTTCTCCAGCTGACATTTCATCTTTGTCCTTCCATGTAACGACTCCTTGCTCCGCGGCAACCACTCGCTCCACGGCCCGCAGTAAGATGCGCAGGAATGCGTAGGCCTTTCAGAGTTCGCCTCTTTAACGCAGGAATGGGGGCTCCTGAGGAGTTCTAATTAAAGCCCAAACTTGAGAGACATGGAGTGAAAGAAAACCATTGCCCAGATTCTGCGGTCGCTAATTAGTCGTCGTCATGGTGAACACGGTATGCGGGTCCCCTGTATTGGGTTTATGGAGTGCTTGCACGCTGCCGTGAGACGGTCCGACGCAATGTCAAACAGGCTTACGAGCTCATTGTACACTACTGGCCTTCCTTTCAACTCGTACAAATCTTTTCATTCTGTCACATCTTCCGAATTTTTCTATCACTTGCTTAATGAACATTCCAGGTTCAGCTTCAGTGTGCTTTGCTGTTGGAGGAGCTCGGCTGCTGTCAGACGCACACAGCGGAGGGCACAGTTTAGCCAAATTTCCATCAACAGGATGCAAGGAAAAAAGCCCCAAAATAATTGGATTCGAGGAGGAAAACCAAATGCTGATTGTATGATGGTAAATAGATTGTAAGTGGATCACTGCGACTTAAAACCACATATAACATACTGAAGTCAGGAATATCAGACAGGGTGCGGATGAGGCCAGGCTCACACGCATGTCACGCCATGAGTGTCAATTCATCAAAATGCCTTAGGTAGAGGAAGTGACATCACACGCCATTTAACCTTTACTTTCACTCACACTCACACGTGCATGCTTACACGTGCATGCTTACACATACACACACAATCACACATACACATAAACTCTTCTCACATAAACACACTCTCACCCACAAGCACGCGCACAACTTTCACCCACAAGCAGGCACACAACATACATTTAAAGCATTGTTTACTTACTCAGCTACCATGGACGGTCCATGGACGGTCATATTCTAGCCAGCAGTAATCCATTCTTCAGTACTCTAACAGTTAATAATAAAATATTTTTCACTATTGCTGTAATAAAAAATTGACAGAAAATAAGGAAAGTGGAGCACCGATCAGGGCCTATAAGGACGAGCTGCCCTTGGGGTCCTGGCACTGATTTTGCCACCTTTGAGTCCAGGGGTCGTAAAGGCAGTGCCAGGGGTCACAAGGGGCAAGCCAAGGGACGCAGCTGTGACTCCTGGGGACTCCTAAATGACGTCCATGCGTCACACGATACCACAGTGAAGACAGATACCCTATAGCGCTGTATAATACCTCAACTCCAAAGGAGCTTAAAGGAGCCCTGGAAAATGTTTCAATATCAACAATATAATTCACAAAGAGAGCGAGAATCCATCAGCTCTTGCAGCCCATCTAGTGGAGAGCAGGCCTTTGTCTCTCAGCCACCGCTTGTCTTTTTTCGTATCCCCTGTGAGTTATATCCCTACTATAAAGCATGTGCGATATTCAGGGCTTTAAGTAGGCTGGGTCCTGGTGGGGTTGAGCACTTGCAGTAATAAACAAGCATTGGCAAAGTTAATATGTCTTGCCTACGCAAGAACTATTTGCTTTGCCATTGTCTTTTAGACATGTTGTACACCACCGTGGCTGATGTTCAGTATGGCTAAAAGTTTGTAGCATGGAGGAGAGTGGCGAGTGGCGTGACAAAGAGTGGAGTGGTGTAGAGTGGAGTTCCAAAGAGTGTCATGGAGTGGAATGGCACAGAGTGGAGTGTCGTACAGTGTTGTAGAGTGTCATGTAGTGGTGCAGAGTGAAGTGTCATGGAGTGGTGTAGAGTGGAGTGTTGTGGAGTGGTGTAATGTGAAGTGATGTAGAGTGGCATAGAGTGGCAGGGGTAGAGTGCTGTAGCAAAAAGTGGATTAGAGTGTTGTGGAGGGGTGTACAGTGGCTTAGCATGTAGTTGAGTGGAGTGGTGTAGAGTGGAGTGGTGTAGAGTTGAGTGGCATAGAGTGGAATAGAGTGGCGTGGAGTAGAGTGGCATAGAGTGGAGTGGCGTGGAGTGGCATAGAGTGGAGTGGTGTGGAGTGGTGTGGGGTAAAGTGGAGTGGCATAGAGTGGAGTGGAATAGTGTGGCGTCAAGAAACAAGATGGGGTGGGTGGGGGTGAAGAAATGGAATGGGGTGGATGGGGAAGAAGAATAAGGATGGAATGGGTGGGGGAGAAGAATAAGGATGGGGTGGATGGGGAGGAGAATAAGGATGGAGTGAGTGGGGGAGGAGAAACAGGATAAGGCCGGTGGGGGGAGGAGAAACAGAATGGGGCTGGTGGTGAGGGGAAGAAACAGGATGGGGCGGGTGGGGGAAGAAGAAACAGGATGAGGAGGGCTGGAGGAGAAGAAACAGGATGGGGTGGGCATGGGGAGAAGAACAGGATGGTGCGGTGGGAAAAGAAACCGGATCGGAGGGCAGGAGGCGGAGCCTATCACCGATGGCTGCCTGATCCCGTCACTCCGTCGTTTACGGAGACAGTATACCCGATTTCCAGGGTCTACGGAATCAATGGCACACCGGAGAACCAGGCTTTGGCTTCTGTTGGAGCGCTGCTCCTGTGGATGCCACCGCTGCTACATTTAACCTGCGGATGCCGGAGCAATCATCACCGATAACTGTGCCTTGTCTGGGAGCCGACGGCACAAAATGGCGGATTGCAAGTGTCTTATGTTCGGAGGTCAGTAATGGCCCATCTAAGACACGGATTGCCTTACATCGGTTCCATGGGAGTTCGAATACCTACACCCTCGAATGAGGTAGTTATAGCGTTACAAGCGTGATCTGAGGTTCGTGGCGATCCTTTATTTAATACGGCCTGACCCTAAAATGACGGCGATGTATGTGCTGTGAGAACTATCCTGCCGGCTTTGAGTTTGCTGTTTTATGCAAGAAAAGAGCAAGTTCGCTTGTTGTGACTGCAGTGTGAGCAACTGTATGGAGCATTCTGAAGCGGGGGGCACTCACAACATTCTGATGTCCTATAGTTGTTCAGTGCCTGACCTTGGTATGGCGGCCATGCAAGGACATCGAAGATCGGCTATTTCTGTTGGAGGTGCCGAGTACTGAATCTCAAGCGTGACCTAAACTTGTGCTTATGCGTCTGCTCCACATGCGAATAAGCTTAGATGCTCGTTCGAGTCTCCTATCATGGCAGTCCTTGAGTAAGCCTCTTTGTTCGGGGGGAGTCGGGGGTCACTTGAGGCACCAGATGGATGGGGGAGGATCCATTCCCGCCCCGCCTGACCCCAAAATGGCCGGAAATCATGGCAGAGTCGCACGAAGGCGGGCCAGGCAAGGGCTGTGCCTGTCCCCAAAATGGCGCCCGGAGCGAGTTTTCGTTGCTCACATCAGGGTCTTCACAGCGCAAAAGTCTAGCAATGGGATGGTTCCCTACACCTATTCCTACTACAGCCTCACTCACACTGAGTGAATTGCGTGGGGCAACTGCTGAGTGCCTTACAACCCCGGGCCTACACATTCTATACACCTGACCTTAAGATGGCTGTCCTGGCCTGTCCCCTGGTAGCACCGATATTGAGTGCATATCAACCCTACAGTAAGTCTTAGCTCCCCGCTACACCTCGAAGCCGGATCAACATGTCCCATGCCCGGTTGAACTTTGATGGAACTCTCGATGGATCTTGGACGATGCCCCCGGGGCGGATACCAAAACTGTTTGTACTTACCTCGGTGCACGAGCAACCTTGGCCGATGCCCGGTGGAGCTGTCATATGCAGCTATAGAGGAGTCTGCCCTGGTTTCACCCCCTCTGCCGTCACCTACCCAGCCGGTCATCTGACATTGTTTTCCTCGTTTCCCCGTTGTGTTTCCTTCCCTCCCCCTCCCTCCATGATCCATTGATTTAATTGATGCAACTATGTAACCTGTAACTCTGGGCGGCTACCAAATCTGTTGTACTTACCTCGGTGCTCGAGCAACCTTGGCCGATGCCCGGTGGAGCTGTCATATGCAGCTATAGAGGAGTCTAGTCCTGGTTTCACCCCCTCGTGCCGTCACCTACCCAGCCGGTCATCTGACATTGTTTTCCTCGCTTCCCCGTTGTGTCTCCTTCCCTCCCCCTCCTCCTCCCTCCGTGACTCATTCATTGAATGGATGTAACTATGTAACCTATAACTCTGGGAGGATACCAAAACTGTTTGTACTTACCTCGGTGCACGAGCAACCTTGGACGATGCCCGGTGGAGCTGCCATATGCAGCTATAGAGGAATCTGGCCCGGGTTTCACCCCCTCGGCCGTTACCTACCCAGCCGGTCATCTGACATTGTTTTTCCTTGTTTCCCCGTTGTGTTACCTTCCCTCCCCCCCTCCTCCCTCCGTGACTCTTTGATGTAATTGATGTAACTATGTAACCTGTAACTCGCTTATCCCCATGTAAAAGTCTTTTGTATACAACTTGTTAATCCTGTAAAGCGCTCTGATACCCTAACGGGTCAAGTTCGCGCTCTATAAAACACAAAAATAAATAAATAAAATAAAATCGGTAGGGTGTGGGGAGAGGAGACAGACTCAGAAGAAACAGATGGGGCGGGGGGAGAAGAAACAGGATGGGGCAGGTGGGGGAGAGGAAACAGATGAGGCGGGTGGAGGGAAAGGAAACAGATGGGGCGGGCAAGGTAGAAGAAACAGGATCAAGCGAAGGAGAAAAAAGGATAGAGCAGGCGAGAGGGAGAAGAAAAAGTATGGGGTGGGCGGGGGTACAAGAAACAGAATGGGGCAGGTGGGGGGAGAACAAAGAGGATGGGGTGGAGGGGGGAGAAGAAACAGGATGGGGCAATGGGGAGAAGAAACTAGATGGGGCCGGTGGTGGGTTGGAGAAACAGGACGGTGCAGGGGAGAAGAAACAGGATGGGGTGGGCGGGGGGGGAGAAGAAACAAATGGGGCAGGCGGGGGAAGAATAAACAGATGGGTTGGTGAGGGGAAGAAGAAACAGATGGGGTGAGCAGGGGGTTGAAGAAACAGATTGGGGGCCAGGGGGAGAAGAAACAGATGGGGCGGTGGGGTAGAAGGAACAGGATCAAGCGGAAAAGAAAAAGAATGTGGCGGGCCTGGGTGTTTAAGAAACAGGATGAGGTGGGCAGGGGTAGAAGAAACAGGATGGGGCGGGGGTAGAAGAAACAGGATGGGACAGGTGGGGGGAGAACAAAGAGGATGGGGCGGGTGAGGGGGAGAACCAGGATGGGGCGATGGGGAGAAGAAATTGGCTGAGGCGGGCGGGGGGTTGGAGAAACAGTGAAGGAAGTGACCCGATTAGGGCCACCCGGGTCACTCGTGACCTCCTCTTTGCCCTCCAAGAAATGAAGAGTCGGTGACGCAGTGGAGAATACAAACCAAGTTATTTTATTGTAAATGCGCTGCAGCGGAGTCCAGTCAGACTAGCCTCCTTAGATTCTACAGAGGGGACTGACTTCCAAACATTTGGTAACACAAAATAAGCCTTCCAACACCTCTCAAAACCCCGCCCCTGCTGGAAAAATATAGCTTGGGCAGAAAGACTGAACAAAGGAGGCACTGAGGGATGAGCTACCACCTGCAGAATGGGTACACGTTATCAGGCTGCCAAGGCCATCTTACTCGGTCTCAGCTCTCTCTGGTGTGGGAGCATAGCTATGTCCAAGGATAGGAATGCAGAGCTGAATAAACTATTCTCTTCATGCATCTGGGCTCCAACCTTGGACCCCCACTCCGACACGGAACACCTCCACTTCCAGATCCAGACCAGCCCCAGGACCACGCTACGCGGCACCCTCATCTACAGACCCCCGGGACCTCGCACCCAGTCGCAACCACCATCGCCGAGCTCGCCGCACCCCACGCAATCACCTCCACGGACTACATCCTCCTCGGGGACCTGAATTTCCACCTCAACCGCAACGACCCCCACTCCATCACCCTCCTCGACAGCCTCGCCAACCTTGGACTGAAACAGCTGGTCGACACACCCACTCACAGAGCTGGCCACACTCTGGACCCTATCTTCGGGGGAGGAACTAACATCCGGTTCAGCCACACCACCCAGCCACCCTGGACAGACCACCACTGCGTCCATTTCACCTTCAACACCACCAGCGCACCCAAGCCCGTCCCGCGACCGCTACAAAGAAACTGGAGCAAGGTCACAGAGGAACTCCTCACCACAACCCTCCGCCAAGACCCCCCCAGCGCCACGACCGACACTAACTCCGCAGCCACAGAACTCCACCGCTGGATCGCCCGCTGCGCCGACATACTCGCACCCCTCCGGCACCCCACCAAGCAACGCCCGCTGAAGGCCGCCTGGTTCACCACGGAACTACAGGAAGCCAGACACTCGTGCAGACGCCTAGAGAAAACCTGGCGAAACCAGAAAACCGCGGAAGCACGGAACACCCACAGGAGCACCCTGAAGGAATACCACCAGCGCATCAGGGACACCAAACGGACCTTCATGAAGGACAAAATCCAGGCCAACGCGACCAACGCCAAGGACCTGATCAGCGTCTTACAGCAGCTCACTAAGCCACCCAGCGAAGCCACAGACGTCACACCCTCCCAGCAACTCTGCGACAAGCTCAGCACATACTTCCACCATAAGATCAAGGACCTCTACGACAACTTCAGCGAACCAACGCAGGACATCACCCCCCCCCCCATTGCGGCCGACCAGCCAACGATCTCGACCTGGAAGTCCGCTACCATCGAACACATCACGCGACCATGCATAAAACCCACTCAGGAGCCCCCACGGACCCCTGCCCACCGCACATATTCCACAGGGCTGCCGCTGCCATCACACCTGAACTGGAACGGACCATCAATGCCTGCTTCACGTCCGGCATCTTCCCAGACGACTGGATGCGGGCAGAGGTTAAACCCCTCCTCAAAAAGCCCACGGCCGACCCAACAGACCTGAAAAACTACCGGCCCATCTCTCTCCTCCCTTTCGCAGCCAAAGTCACCGAGAGACTCGTGAACACTCAGCTGACCACCTTCATCGAAGAGAACTCCATCCTAGATGCCTCTCAGTCCAGATTCAGCAGCAACCACAGCACCGAGACCGCTCTCCTCGCCGCCACAGACGACATCCGCCTGCTACTCGACCAGGGACACACCGTGGCCCTCATCCTTCTAGACCTCTCCGCAGCTTTCGACACCGTCTCCCATCGCACCCTTGCAGGCAGACTTCACGACACCGGGATACAAGGAGCCGCCCTTGACTGTATTCGATCTTTTCTCTCCGGCAGAACCCAGAGGATCAGACTCCCTCCTTTCCTCTCCGAACCCACCGACATCAACTGCGGAGTGCCCCAGGGCTCATCACTTAGCCCCACGCCCTTCAACATCTACATGGCCCCCCTCGCCGCCATCGTCAGACAGCATGGGCTCAGCATCATATCCTACGCAGACGACACCCAACTCATCCTCTCACTCACGAAGAACCCCGAAGACACCAGACTCTGCTTCCAGGAGGGCATGAAGAATATGGCAACCTGGATGAACGACTGCTGCCTCAAGCTCAACTCAGAAAAAACCGAGGTCCTCGTCCTCGGACCCTGCAACTGCGCCTGGGACAACTCCTGGTGGCCCTCCACCCTGGGGAACCCACCCATGCCTACAGACCACGCACACAACCTCGGCATCATCCTCGACTCTTCCCTCGCCATGAACCGCCAGGTCAACGCCATCGCTTCCACTAGCTTCAACTGCCTGTGCATCCTCCGCAAGACCTTCAAATGGATCCCCCCTACTGCAGAAAGACCGTCACCCACGCGCTCATAACCAGCAGACTGGACTACGGCAACGCCCTATACGCCGGAATCAACAGATCTCTCCTACACAGACTCCAGACCATCCAAAATGCCGCCGCCAGACTCGTCCTCGGGACTCCTCGCCACAAACACATGACCCAACACCTTCGAGACCTCCACTGGCTCCCTGTCGAGAAGAGGGTCACCTTCAAACTCCTCACCCATGCCTACAAAGCCCTCAACAACATCAGACCCAAATACCTCAACGAGAGACTATCCTTCCACGTACCCAAGAGGAACCTCCGCTCTGCCGACCTCGCCCTGGCAGAGGTCCCCCGCATCCACAAAAGCAGAACAGGAGGGAGAGCATTCTCCTGCATCGCAGCCAAGACCTGGAACGAGCTCCCCGTTAACATCAGATGCTCTCCAACCCTGCACACCTTCAGGAAGGACCTCAAGACCTGGCTCCCCCCTCCCCCCAGCACCTTGAGACCCTCACGGGTGAGTAGCACGCTATATAAACCCCTGATTGATTGATGAGATATGGAAACTTTCTGAACAGCAGCTTCTGCTGATGCAAGCGACATGAGACAGAAGCTTAGTTTCAATCATAGAGCAAAATGGCGGCTACATGGCAGAAAATGGCGGCACAGATGCTAACTTTAACTCACACAGTATTTGCAGGGATTGGTTACACACATATGCAGTAGTGATTAATACAAAGTAGCTACATTAATGCTAACATAACACAGTGTAAAGCATAAGTGATGGAGCAATAACGCATTCAATTCTAACAACAGGATGGCGCAGGGGAGAAGAAACAGGATGAGATGGGCGAGGGGGGAAAATGCTGATCGGGCGGGGGAAAAGAAACAGGATAATGCAGGTGGGGAGAAGAAACAGGATGGGGGCGGGGAGAAGAAACAGGATGAGGTGGGTGGGATGAAGAAACAGGATGTTGAAGAAATAGATTGGAGCAGGCAGGGGAAAGTAAAAAGAAAGCTTTATGACGCAGTCAGTATTGACTGCATCATAGTTTTTTTTTTTTTTAAGAAATCGTACCTCAATCACAGCGCGAGCAGCGGATGGACATTAATTAAAGTTCATTAATCTGGGCTAAGTCCATGTGCCACAGAAAGAAAAAGAGTGACGCATGGCAAGCACTGCCCAATTAGAAGGAAGGATAAACAGATGGGTTGGTGAGGGGAAGAAGAAACAGATGGGGTGAGCAGGGGGTTGAAGAAACTGATTGTGGGCCCCGGGGAGAAGAAACAGATGGGGCGGGGTGGTAGAAGAAACAGGATCAAGCGGAAAAGAAAAAGAATGGGGCGGGCGGGATGTGGAAGAAACAGATGAGGTGGGCAGGGGTAGAAGATACAGGATGGGGCGGGCGGGGGTAGAAGAAACAGGATGGGACAGGTGGGGGGAGAAAAAAGAGGATGGGGCGGGTGGGGGGGAGAACCAGGATGGGGCGATGGGGAGAAGAAATTGGCTGAGGCGGGCGGGGGGTTGGAGAAACAGTGAAGGAAGGGACCCGATTAGGGCCACCCGGGTCACTCGCGACCTCCTCTTTGCCTTCCAAGAAATGAAGAGTCGGTGACGCAGTGGAGAATACAAACCAAGTTATTTTATTGTAAATGCGCTGCAGCGGAGTCCAGTCAGACTAGCCTCCTTAGATGCAACAGAGGGGACTGACTTCCAAACATTTGGTAACACAAAATAAGCCTTCCAACCCCTCTCAAAACCCCGCCCATGATGGAAAAATACTGATTGGGCAGAAAGACTGAACAAAGGAGGCACTGAGGGATGAGCTACCACCTGCAGAATGGGTACACGTTATCAGGCTCCCAAGGGCATCTTATTCGGTCTCAGCTCTCTCTGGTGTGGGAGCATAGCTATGTCCAAGGATAGGAATGCAGAACTGAATAAACTATTCTCTTCGTGCATCTGGGCTCCAACCTTGGATGAGATATGGAAACTTTCTGAACAGCAGCTTCTGCTGATGCAAGCAACATGAGACAGAAGCTTTGTTTCAATCATAGAGCAAAATGGCGGCTGCATGGCAGAAAATGGCGGCACAGATGCTAACTTTAACTCACACACTATTTGCAGGGATTGGTTACACACATGCAGTAGTGATTAATACAAAGTAGCTACATTAATGCTAACATAATACAGTGTAAAGCATAAGTGATGGAGCAATAACGCATTCATTTTTAACAGACCCTCCTTTTAGCATTCATTAGCTAATTATTTATTCTTGCTATCAGGTAAGGGTCTTTACAATTCTAAAGATAGGAAAAAACTGTTCAGCCACAGGCTACTGTTGCTAACTTATGGACTACCTGTCAGACCTAAATACTCTATGAGGCTAAACACGCGTGGTGTCAGCATTGATACACAACAGGCACAACAGGCTGGGAGACAGTGTACACAGGGACATATTCTTCGTGTCAGCAACCCTTTTGGCTCAGGGCAGAAATATACTTTCACGTTGTAACTGATAGAATGTATGATACATAGATGAGGCAACAAGTATCAGGGAAAAAGAAAAGAGAGGCAACATCTGCCAGACCATTCCCTCATAGGCAAAACATGAGCGTGCGATCCATAGGTAAAGTAAACATTATGAAGTAAGATCCGAGGCAGACTCGTTGTCAAGCAATCTATAAGTGAAGTCACATGTGCTCTTACCCACCTTAATCTCCCTCGCCCCCTGGATACAAAACGAACTGCCATATTAACCACCATTACAGACATCTGCCCAATGTACACATCCATTTGCAGTGTGGAAATCAATAAATGTCATATTTGGAACAGGAGAAAAGGAATTGAACGGGGCTGCAAAGAGCTGTTCTTCCTCCCTAATGGAGCAACCAAATGGGTACATTTTTTTTCTTGAATCAGAGGAAAGGACATGCAATGGAGCCAATGGGGATAAAGCAAGGAAATGGGACAAAGTTCCCAGCGTCCATCTGGGTCCCGCTGGCGGACCCCTATCGTTCATTAGGCGTAGGCGCTGTTGAGCACCGGCGGTGTAGCTGTTCGTCTAGCTCAGATCCAGATCCCACGTTGCAGGGCGAGGTATTTCTTTCCTTAGAATCACAGTCCATTTGCCCTGTTCGTTGACTATCCAAACAATGCACCAATCTCTCTTTTCCTAAGCTATCGTTGGTACCACGGGCAGGGTACATGCACCCTATTCTTCAGCAACACAGTCCATCCCTACTAATCTGACTTTCCCTTTGGTGCACTGTTCCTCCGTCGGGGGCGTAGATTGTACCTTGTCACTCCAGGCACAGAGGGGTCAGGAAAAAGGGGTCAGACTCAAGGGGACCAAGGGGCAGAGGCTCAAACACAGGCGAGCCCACAAGCTGGGGCTCAATGGTCTGGGACTCAAGCAGAGGTGGACCAACAGGCTGGGGCTCCTGGATAGCCCCTCTTTTCTTTCCTTTTTCGGTGGTCCTGCCTCGTCCAGCACTTCTTTGCTCTGCAGCTCCGCCTCAGTCTTATTCATGTGGATGTTCCATAACAAGCAGCCTGGCTATGCATCGCATCCGGGCCCCTCTGATGTGACTGCAGGGCGTCCCGGACCTATTAGTGGATAGAATGCAAACTTTCAGTTAACTGGCAAGGATAAAACTTTATATATTTTTCTTTTCTCAACAATGAGCCTCAATCAATTTACTAAACTCTTAAAGAACAATCAGGACATCCTTCGAACTATTATCCACCTATTCCTATATTATTCATCTGAAGAACCTCAAAAGGAAAAATGTGTGGTGCAAAATTACCGGGGCATATTGTTACCCTTTCCAGAATTGTGCGTCATGCGCACCATACAGTACACGGGCTGGGCAATGTCTCATCATAACCATGGGAAATACATATGCATCTGGCAACATTCTTTTTTCTTCCCTGGCTTATTAATTCACCATCCCTCGTCCCTTCAAATGTGCCGTACTTTCAACTTAAACATCGTTATTTCCGGTACCCACCCAGCAGGGCCTGCTACAAACATTCTTTTCATTTCATTTTTATCATTTTCCTTAACTGTCTGATCTGCAAACACATTATCCCTTCCCACATCATCAGTTACTTTCCGGTGGGCACTACACTTACTTACAATTCACAACCCAGTTACTCGGGCTAACTGATAAGGGACTTGGGATGTCTCTGCGACTGTATGTAATGTTGCGGTAACATGAGCAATAGTGGTGGTGTCACCTGGGAATTTAAACAAGAGCCATCGACATATAGTTCCCCTTGAGGATCAGATAAGGGAACATCAGTCCAGTCTACCCGTCATTTCATCTCCCTTTTCCCTTTCCATTCCATCATTTGGCAGAAGGGAGGGGCAGTAGCATGGCTTACTTCAAGGTGGCACATCTTTTATTCACAATATTTTTGTGAACAATGCTTATTTGTAGCCAGTTAGACGTGCACTGGTAATGTGCTGTGTCTCTTTTTATTCAAGGGCGTATTCACAGCATGGTGTACCATAACTGTGAGATCAGTGACTAAAATCGAGTCCAATCGATTGCCTTATAGAGACGGCCACCGTCATGACCGCCCCTAGACAGCTCGGGAGAGCTCCTACGGTAGAGTCAAAGACAGAAAGCACACAACAAGCCGTCTCGTGTACCTTCAACACAAAACGGCACGCAACAATTTATGTACCAAGCACAGGAGCCAAAGAAAGCGCAGTTTGTTAGTTGCCCAAGTGTTAGTTGCCCAAAAGACTGCTTCAGGCATTCAGGATAAAAGCTCATGCACCTCATGCACTTCTTTAATGTGTTAGTTCGCCAAGGAGCTAATCTCATACCCCCCTCCGACAGTAGGTGACCTAAGTAGGTGACCTCCTGTCGACAATATTTACCTTTTGAAAAGCATTCTTCATGGCCATTCGAAGCTGAATGCAATAACTATTCAACTGCACTGTCCCTACATCTTTGCCTGTGGCTGAAACGATAAGCAAGTAACTACCCCCTTTTTTTTTTTTTTAAATGCTCTGTCTTCCTGCATAGTCCTAAAAAACGCAGCAGAGCCTATGACTCCTACCAGCCAATGTGGATCCGGACAAAGACCTATTATATATTTTTCTTTTAAAATAAACAGTACTGCCAAAGAATACATTTTAGATCAGTGACAGAAAAATATTGAGCAGCAGGAGGAACCATTAGCAGAAACATAGCAATGGCTAGAGCAGCAAGAAGCTGGAGAACCACATTTCCGTTAACTTCACACAAATCATCACAAAATTGTAAAAACAATCAAAATAGTGGCGTTATTTTAAATTTTAACAGTCGTATCCTCAATCATGCCTTTCTCAACCAAACCATACACAACAAGGCTCCCTGCCCCGCCCATTGTATCCGACAGTAAGGGATACGAGGCAAAGTAGCATTGTCTATATCTTAGATCAAAACTGGCGATATCTGTAGAAATCCCATCTCTGCATCGCCTGTTACCCATAAAGTGAATGGCGCATCTACAAAACTCGGGGGGGGGGCAAACACTATTCACTACTTACATTAATGCCCATCATCAGACATTCACCTGCCGGAGAGCAGTAATAGTAGGATGCCAAACCCATCACATTCTCACCACAATTAGACATTAACACAAACGGAGAATCCACAGTAATAAGGACCAATAGTCAAAGCAGGAGGGCGCAAGATGGGTGTTACCAGGCCACTATTTCAGAAAACACATTAGTAACGAATCTATGGACAAACAATCAAATCCCCTTTCAGGAGGCAACTCCTGCCCACTATAATCTAAGAACACCTTCAAGTCAAGTAAAAAAAAACATCAGACACACTCTCATCTGTCCTCTGGCGACAAGCCGTTGACTTACCCCCATCCCTTTCCTCGGCGGAATGAGAGAACCCAAAGGCATGACAATGCGGCCCAGCTAAATAAGTATCCCAGTTGAGATCACACAAAATCTGCGGCGCAGCATTTTTGAAAACACTGCTCCTAGAAACCAAACAATATTCCTAAAGACAAGCTGTTGCCCAAAAGGCTCATAATTTTTTCACATTCCACACACCTTCCACACGAACCCACTGAGCACCTTTATATTGCCCTCCTTCCTTCTTTTCCCACTTCAGATAACACATACAGACCAACATGTTCCTCCAATTTCGTCCAGTCTCTATCCTCAAATCCACATACCTGTGTCCCAGTACTCACTAATATCGGGGAATCAAAAACCACAGTGGGAGTAGCAGCAGAAATAACAGACATTAGCATCGCTGCTGGCTGTGTCGCAAGTATAAGTGTTAGCAAAACAGGATGCTGAGGCAATAGGCGTGTCAGGGGTACTAACAGTCCTAATGGCCACAGGTGGCGGAGACAAAGAAAGAGCAAGATGTGCCATAGCCAACGCAGCCTGAGCGACATAGCAGGAGCAGAAGCAGCAGAAATAGAAAGAACAGCTGAACATTCAAGGCAATAATGAGGGATGTGTGTATTATTATTATTTATTTTTTTAATCAAATTTTAATGTTCCCTGACTCTTTTATTCATTAGTCAAATATCAATCATGTTACAGAATTGAATATAGGACAAAATAGAATTAATACAGAACATATTATATATTGCATACAAAGCACTCCATAAAGGAAGGAAACCCTATGTCTATGGAAAGTGAGGCATAAAAGTCAGTCCGGACTGCTAAGAGCGTTCAGGAAATATAATGCAAGAGTTTGTTCAGCATATTGCTAGATCAATAATTAATAATTGCAAAATCTCCCATGAAGAGAGATAAATGCATAGAACAAATTAAAACTTTACAAAGCCTGTTAGTCGAAACATAAAACATAGACTCTTAGCATCTAAATCTGCTCTCGTTCTGCACTAGTTATCTCTGCCTGCGGCTGTGTCTACGCACAGAAGCTGCCCAATCCCCCTCCTTCTGCAGAGCTCAAGGGAAAAAAAGGCTGTGTATTTCTGCGTGCGTGAAAGAAATTCCATTCCTATCTCAAGGCTGAATGAACAGTGAGCCTTCCAAAGCAGACTGAATCACGAGCTGTGTATTTCAGCTTTTTCTCCTACACTTTAAAAAGAGTTCTTATTCAGCAAAAATACATACTACCTTGAAAGTTTAAAAACACATTTCCTGAATTAAATGTACATTCTATAGTAAGGTCAAACCTAAATTAAAAACACTCAAATCAATCAGGAATTAATTAATTGAACATCATCAGACAGAAAGCATCCGCGCAGGCCTCATTCATCCCCCCCTTTTTTTTCTTTTCTTATTACGCACCTAATTTCTGCATGTCACTTTTAGAATACAATTTATATCTGAGACTCAAAGCAGCTTTTGTCACTGAACAATGTCTAATGCTACATCATGCGCTATAACTTTCCAGTGAGCCTTCTTCCTATGCAAAAAAACAAATGTATATTCTTACTATTATTTTCTGATCAAAAGTGCCCATCAACGGCCATTTTCAACTTGGCATTGTCCCTCATATATTTGTGCCACAGTGTACTAAACATAATAGGGCCAAGACCATTCTTCGCGCGCATCAATATTAACAGTGCCTCCTTGAGGCGCCGGCTGATCTTCTTCCAATCAAGCATCTGCAGAGCAACAATGACAACAAGAAACTCATTCCAGGCATTTTCAAGAAGGAGCCAAATTCACTATTTTTTCCTGGCAAAGCAATTGCAAGTGCCTTTATTTTCAAGACGGTCCTCAGACCAAACCAAATGCAACTCAAAGTGGCGCCAAGCCCACAAAGAGCCCAAACAAATTCAAGCGCTTGTTCCAAAAACAGTCCTCAGACTGCACCAAGACAAGACAGTCCGGAGACAGTACCAAAACAAGACAGTCCGAAGACTGTACCAAAACAAAACAGTCCGAAGACTGTACCAAAACAAGACAGTCCGAAGACTGTACCAAAACAAGGAGACAGGCTCTAGCTCCAGGCCTTTTCAAGAGTAGACCAAATTCAGCAGGTGGCCTGGCAGAGTGTCCGCAAACACTCTGTATCTCAAGGGTCTGCAGACCCACCAAGCTCAAACAAACGAGGAATCCTCAGACCATATTCAAAATGATTCAAGATGGTGCCATATTTACCAAGAAGCAAGACAGACTCGCCTGGTGCACACAGGTCAAGCAAAGTTATTCTCCACTGCCGACTCTTCGGACCAAACGGTCAGATCCAAGGGTTTTGCCTTTTCAGGACCCCAGCCGGGATGACCACTGGGCGAGGCACCGCCCGATCAGATGGGCGGGGCAGCTGCGAGAACTAAGCTCGGTCGTGTGGGGTACCCCAATCCGCCCATCCGACCGGACGCGACCCCGACCTCCACACCCGGTTGCGGGCGAGGATGGGACACCTGGTGGAGTCCCTGTTCTGGCGTCAACTGAAGGAAGTGACCCGATTAGGGCCATCCGGGTCACTCGCGACCTCCTCTTTGCCTTCCAAGAAATGAAGAGTCGGTGACGCAGTGGAGAATACAAACCAAGTTATTTTATTGTAAATGCACTGCAGCGGAGTCCAGTCAGACTAGCCTCCACAGATGCTACCAAGGGGACTGACTTCCAAACATTTGGCAACACAAAATAAGCCTTCGAACACCTTTCAAAACCCCGCCCCTGATGGAAAAATACTGCTTGGGCAGAAAGACTTAACAAAGGAGGCACTGAGGGATGAGCTACCACCTGCAGAATGGGTACACGTTATCAGGCTCCCTAGGGCATCTTATTCGGTCTCAGCTCTCTCTGGTGTGGGAGCATAGCTATGTCCAAGGATAGGAATGCAGAACTGAATAAACTATTCTCTTCGTGCATCTGGGCTCCAACCTTGGATGAGATATGGAAACTTTCTGAACAGCAGCTTCTGCTGATGCAAGCAACATGAGACAGAAGCTTTGTTTCAATCATAGAGCAAAATGGCGGCTGCATGGCAGAAAATGGCGGCACAGATGCTAACTTTAACTCACACACTATTTGCAGGGATTGGTTACACACATATGCAGTAGTGATTAATACAAAGTAGCTACATTAATGCTAACATAATACAGTGTAAAGCATAAGTGATGGAGCAATAACGCATTCAATTTTAACAGACCCTCCTTTTAGCATTCATTAGCTAATTATTTATTCTTGCTATCAGGTAAGGGTCTTTACAATTCTAAAGATAGGAAAAAACTGTTCAGCCACAGGCTACTGTTGCTAACTTATGGACTATCTGTCAGACCTAAATACTCTATGAGGCTAAACACGCGTGGTGTCAGCATTGATACACAACAGGCACAACAGGCTGGGAGACAGTGTACACAGGGACATATTCTTCGTGTCAGCAACCCTTTTGGCTCAGGGCAGAAATATACTTTCACGTTGTAACTGATAGAATGTATGATACATAAACGAGGCAACAAGTATCAGGGAAAAAGAAAAGAGAGGCAACATCTGCCAGACCATTCCCTCATAGGCAAAACATGAGCGTGCGATCCATAGGTAAAGTAAACATTATGAAGTAAGATCCGAGGCAGACTTGTTGTCAAGCAATCTATAAGTGAAGTCACATGTGCTCTTACCCACCTTAATCTCCCTCGCCCCCTGGATACAAAACGAACTGCCATATTAACCACCATTGCAGACATCTGCCCAATGTACACATCCATTTGCAGTGTGGAAATCAATAAATGTCATATTTGGAATAGGAGAAAAGGAATTGAACGGGGCTGCAAAGAGCTGTTCTTCCTCCCTAATGGAGCAACCAAATGGGTAAAAAAAAAAATTCTTGAATCAGAGGAAAGGACATGCAATGGAGCCAATGGGGATAAAGCAAGGAAATGGGACAAAGTTCCCAGCGTCCATCTGGGTCCCGCTGGCGGACCCCTATCGTTCATTAGGCGTAGGCGCTGTTGAGCACCGGCGGTGTAGCTGTTCGTCTAGCTCAGATCCAGATCCCACGTTGCAGGGCGAGGTATTTCTTTCCTTAGAATCACAGTCCATTTGCCCTGTTCGTTGACTATCCAAACAATGCACCAATCTCTCTTTCCCTAAGCTATCGTTGGTACCACGGGCAGGGTACATGCACCCTATTCTTCAGCAACACAGTCCATCCCTACTAATCTGACTTTCCCTTTGGTGCACTGTTCCTCCGTCGGGGGCGTAGATTGTACCTTGTCACTCCAGGCACAGAGGGGTCAGGAAAAAGGGGTCAGACTCAAGGGGCAAAGGCTCAAACACAGGCGAGCCCACAAGCTGGGGCTCAATGGTCTGGGACTCAAGCAGAGGTGGACCAACAGGCTGAGGCTCCTGGATAGCCCCTCTTTTCTTTCCTTTTTCGGGGGTCCTGCCTCGTCCAGCACTTCTTTGCTCTGCAGCTCTGCCTCAGTCTTATTCATGTGGATGTTCCATAACAAGCAGCCTGGCTGTGCATCGCATCCGGGCCCCTCTGATGTGACTGCAGGGCGTCCCGGACCTATTAGTGGATAGAATGCAAACTTTCAGTTAACTGGCAAGGATAAAACTTTATATATTTTTCTTTTCTCAACAATGAGCCTCAATCGATTTACTAAACTCTTAAAGAACAATCAGGACATCCTTCGAACTGTTATCCACCTATTCCTATATTATTCATCTGAAGAACCTCAAAAGGAAAAATGTGTGGTGCAAAATTACTGGGGCATATTGTTACCCTTTCCAGAATTGTGCGTCATGCGCACCATACAGTACACGGGCTGGGCAATGTCTCATCATAACCATGGGAAATACATATGCATCTGGCAACATTCTTTTTTCTTCCCTGGCTTATTAATTCACCATCCCTCGTCCCTTCAAATGTGCCGTACTTTCAACTTAAACATCGTTATTTCCGGTACCCACCCAGCAGGGCCTGCTACAAACATTCTTTTCATTTCATTTTTATCATTTTCCTTAACTGTCTGATCTGCAAACACATTATCCCTTCCCACATCATCAGTTACTTTCCGGTGGGCACTACACTTACTTACAATTCACAACCCAGTTACTCGGCTAACTGATAAGGGACTTGGGATGTCTCTGCGACTGTATGTAATGTTGCGGTAACATGAGCAATAGTGGTGGTGTCACCTGGGAATTTAAACAAGAGCCATCGACATATAGTTCCCCTTGAGGATCAGATAAGGGAACATCAGTCCAGTCTACCCGTCATTTCATCTCCCTTTTCCCTTTCCATTCCATCATTTGGCAGAAGGGAGGGGCAGTAGCATGGCTTACTTCAAGGTGGCACATCTTTTATTCACAATATTTTTGTGAACAATGCTTATTTGTAGCCAGTTAGACGTGCACTGGTAATGTGCTGTGTCTCTTTTTATTCAAGGGCGTGTTCAAAGCATGGTGTACCATAACTGTGAGATCAGTGACTAAAATCGAGTCCAATCGATTGCCTTATAGAGACGGCCACCGTCATGACCGCCCCTAGACAGCTCGGGAGAGCTCCTACGCTAGAGTCAAAGACAGAAAGCACACAACAAGCCGTCTCGTGTACCTACAACACAAAACGGCACGCAACAATTTATGTACCAAGCACAGGAGCCAAAGAAAGCGCAGTTTGTTAGTTGCCCAAGTGTTAGTTGCCCAAAAAACTGCTTCAGGCATTCAGGATAAAAGCTCATGCACCTCATGCACTTCTTTAATGTGTTAGTTCGCCAAGGAGCTAATCTCATACCCCCCTCCGACAGTAGGTGACCTAAGTAGGTGACCTCCTGTCGACAATATTTACCTTTTGAAAAGCATTCTTCATGGCCATTCGAAGCTGAATGCAATAACTATTCAACTGCACTGTCCCTACATCTTTGCCTGTGGCTGAAACGATGGGCAAGTAACTACCCCTTTTTTTTTTTTTTTTAAATGCTCTGTCTTCCTGCATAGTCCTAAAAACGCAGCAGAGCCTATGACTCCTACCAGCCAATGTGGATCCGGACAAAGACCTATTATATATCTTTCTTTTAAAATAAACAGTACTGCCAAAGAATACATTTTAGATCAGTGACAGAAAAATATTGAGCAGCAGGAGGAACCATTAGCAGAAACATAGCAATGGCTAGAGCAGCAAGAAGCTGGAGAACCACATTTCCGTTAACTTCACACAAATCATCACAAAATTGTAAAAACAATCAAAATAGTGGCGTTATTTTAAATTTTAACAGTCGTATCCTCAATCATGCCTTTCTCAACCAAACCATACACAACAAGGCTCCCTGCCCCGCCCATTGTATCCGACAGTAAGGGATACGAGGCAAAGTAGCATTGTCTATATCTTAGATCAAAACTGGCGATATCTGTAGAAATCCCACCTCTGCATCGCCTGTTACCCATAAAGTGAATGGCGCATCTACAAAACTCGGGGGGCAAACACTATTCACTACTTACATTAAGGCCCATCATCAGACATTCACCTGCCGGAGAGCAGTAATAGTAGGATGCCAAACCCATCACATTCTCACCACAATTAGACATTAACACAAACGGAGAATCCACAGTAATAAGGACCAATAGTCTAAGCAAGAGGGCGCAAGATGGGTGTTACCAGGCCACTACTTCAGAAAACACATTAGTAACAAATCTATGGACAAACAATCAAATCCCCTTTCAGGAGGCAACTCCTGCCCACTATAATCTAAGAACACCTTCAAGTCAAGTAAAAAAAAACATCAGACACACTCTCATCTGTCCTCTGGCGACAAGCCGTTGACTTACCCCCATCCCTTTCCTCGGCGGAATGAGAGAACCCAAAGGCATGACAATGCGGCCCAGCTAAATAAGTATCCCACTTGAGATCACACAAAATCTGCGGCGCAGCATTTTTGAAAACACTGCTCCTAGAAACCAAACAATATTCCTAAAGACAAGCTGTTGCCCAAAAGGCTCATAATTTTTTTCACATTCCACACACCTTCCACACGAACCCACTGAGCACCTTTATATTGCCCTCCTTCCTTCTTTTCCCACTTCAGATAACACATACAGACCAACATGTTCCTCCAATTTCGTCCAGTCTCTATCCTCAAATCCACATACCTGTGTCCCAGTACTCACTAATATCGGGGAATCAAAAACCACAGTGGGAGTAGCAGCAGAAATAACAGACATTAGCATCGCTGCTGGCTGTGTCGCAAGTATAAGTGTTAGCAAAACAGGATGCTGAGGCAATAGGCGTGTCAGGGGTACTAACAGTCCTAATGGCCACAGGTGGCGGAGACAAAGAAAGAGCAAGATGTGCCATAGCCAACGCAGCCTGAGCGACATAGCAGGAGCAGAAGCAGCAGAAATAGAAAGAACAGCTGAACATTCAAGGCAATAATGAGGGATGTGTGTATTATTATTATTATTTTTTTAAATAAAATTTTAATGTTCCCTGACTCTTTTATTCATTAGTCAAATATCAATCATGTTACAGAATTGAATATAGGACAAAATAGAATTAATACAGAACATATTATATATTGCATACAAAGCACTCCATAAAGGAAGGAAACCCTATGTCTATGGAAAGTGAGGCATAAAAGTCAGTCAGGACTGCTAAGAGCGTTCAGGAAATATAATGCAAGAGTTTGTTCAGCATATTGCTAGATCAATAATTAATAATTCAACATCTCCCATGAAGAGAGATAAATGCATAGAACAAATTAAAACTTTACAAAGCCTGTTAGTCGAAACATAAAACATAGACTTTTAGCATCTAAATCTGCTCTCGTTCTGCACTAGTTATCTCTGCCTGCGGCTGTGTCTACGCACAGAAGCTGCCCAATCCCCCTCCTTCTACAGAGCTCAAGGGAAAAAAGGCTGTGTATTTCTGCGTGCGTGAAAGAAATTCCATTCCTATCTCAAGGCTGAATGAACAGTGAGCCTTCCAAAGCAGACTGAATCACGAGCTGTGTATTTCAGCTTTTTCTCCTACACTTTAAAAAGAGTTCTTATTCAGCAAAAATACATACTACCTTGAAAGTTTAAAAACACATTTCCTGAATTAAATGTACATTCTATAGTAAGGTCAAACCTAAATTAAACACACTCAAATCAATCAGGAATTAATTAATTGAACATCATCAGACAGAAAGCATCCGCGCAGGCCTCATTCATCCCCCCCTTTTTTTTCTTTTCTTGTCACGCACCTAATTTCTGCATGTCACTTTTAGAATGCAATTTATATCTGAGACTCAAAGCAGCTTTTGTCACTGAACAATGTCTAATGCTACATCATGCGCTATAACTTTCCAGTGAGCCTTCTTCCTATGCAAAAAAACAAATGTATATTCTTACTATTATTTTCTGATCAAAAGTACCCATCAATGGCCATTTTCACCTTGGCATTGTCCCTCATATATTTGTGCCACAGTGTACTAAACATAATAGGGCCACGACCATTCTTCGCGCGCATCAATATTAACAGTGCCTCCTTGAGGCGGCGGCTGATCTTCTTCCAATCAAGCATCTGCAGAGCAACAATGACAACAAGAAACTCATTCCAGGCATTTTCAAGAAGGAGCCAAATTCACTATTTTTTCCTGGCAAAGCAATTGCAAGTGCCTTTATTTTCAAGACAGTCCTCAGACCAAACCAAATGCAACTCAAAGTGGCGCCAAGCCCACAAAGAGCCCAAACAAATTCAAGCGCTTGTTCCAAAAACAGTCCTCAGACTGCACCAAGACAAGACAGTCCGGAGACTGTACCAAAACAAGACAGTCCGAAGACTGTACCAAAACAAGACAGTCCGAAGACTGTACCAAAACAAAACAGTCCGAAGACTGTACCAAAACAAGACAGTCCGAAGACTGTACCAAAACAAGGAGACAGGCTCTAGCTCCAGGCCTTTTCAAGAATAGACCAAATTCAGCAGGTGGCCTGGCAGAGTGTCCGCAAACACTCTGTATCTCAAGGGTCTGCAGACCCACCAAGCTCAAACAAACGAGGAATCCTCAGACCATATTCAAAATGATTCAAGATGGTGCCATATTTACCAAGAAGCAAGACAGACTCGCCTGGTGCACACAGGTCAAGCAAAGTTATTCTCCACTGCCGACTCTTCGGACCAAACGGTCAGATCCAAGGGTTTCGCCTTTTCAGGACCCCAGCCGGGATGACCACTGGGCGAGGCACCGCCCGATCAGATGGGCGGGGCAGCTGCGAGAACTAAGCTCGGTCGTGTGGGGTACCCCGATCCGCCCATCCGACCGGACGCGACCCCGACCTCCACACCCGGTTGCGGGCGAGGATGGGTCACCTGGTGGAGTCCCTGTTCTGGCGCCAACTGAAGGAAGTGACCCGATTAGGGCCATCCGGGTCACTCGCAACCTCCTCTTTGCCTTCCAAGAAATGAAGAGTCGGTGACGCAGTGGAGAATACAAACCAAGTTATTTTATTGTAAATGCGCTGCAGCGGAGTCCAGTCAGACTAGCCTCCTCAGATGCTACCAAGGGGACTGACTTCCAAACATTTGGCAAGAACAAATTAAGCCTTCCAACACCTCTCAAAACCCCGCCCCTGATGGAAAAATACTGCTTGGGCAGAAAGACTTAACAAAGGAGGCACTGAGGGATGAGCTACCACCTGCAGAATGGGTACACGTTATCAGGCTCCCTAGGGCATCTTATTCGGTCTCAGCTCTCTCTGGTGTGGGAGCATAGCTATGTCCAAGGATAGGAATGCAGAACTGAATAAACTATTCTCTTCGTGCATCTGGGCTCCAACCTTGGATGAGATATGGAAACTTTCTGAACAGCAGCTTCTGCTGATGCAAGCAACATGAGACAGAAGCTTTGTTTCAATCATAGAGCAAAATGGCGGCTGCATGGCAGAAAATGGCGGCACAGATGCTAACTTTAACTCACACACTATTTGCAGGGATTGGTTACACACATATGCAGTAGTGATTAATACAAAGTAGCTACATTAATGCTAACATAATACAGTGTAAAGCATAAGTGATGGAGCAATAACGCATTCAATTTTAACAGACCCTCCTTTTAGCATTCATTAGCTAATTATTTATTCTTGCTATCAGGTAAGGGTCTTTACAATTCTAAAGATAGGAACAAACTGTTCAGCCACAGGCTACTGTTGCTAACTTATGGACTATCTGTCAGACCTAAATACTCTATGAGGCTAAACACGCGTGGTGTCAGCATTGATACACAACAGGCACAACAGGCTGGGAGACAGTGTACACAGGGACATATTCTTCGTGTCAGCAACCCTTTTGGCTCAGGGCAGAAATATACTTTCACGTTGTAACTGATAGAATGTATGATACATAGACGAGGCAACAAGTATCAGGGAAAAAGAAAAGAGAGGCAACATCTGCCAGACCATTCCCTCATAGGCAAAACATGAGCGTGCGATCCATAGGTAAAGTAAACATTATGAAGTAAGATCCGAGGCAGACTTGTTGTCAAGCAATCTATAAGTGAAGTCACATGTGCTCTTACCCACCTTAATCTCCCTCGCCCCCTGGATACAAAACGAACTGCCATATTAACCACCATTACAGACATCTGCCCAATGTACACATCCATTTGCAGTGTGGAAATCAATAAATGTCATATTTGGAACAGGAGAAAAGGAATTGAACGGGGCTGCAAAGAGCTGTTCTTCCTCCCTAATGGAGCAACCAAATGGGTACATTTTTTTTTCTTGAATCAGAGGAAAGGACATGCAATGGAGCCAATGGGGATAAAGCAAGGAAATGGGACAAAGTTCCCAGCGTCCATCTGGGTCCCGCTGGCGGACCCCTATCGTTCATTAGGCGTAGGCGCTGTTGAGCACCGGCGGTGTAGCTGTTCGCCTAGCTCAGATCAAGATCCCACGTTGCAGGGCGAGGTATTTCTTTCCTTAGAATCACAGTCCATTTGCCCTGTTCGTTGACTATCCAAACAATGCACCAATCTCTCTTTCCCTAAGCTATCGTTGGTACCACGGGCAGGGTACATGCACCCTATTCTTCAGCAACACAGTCCATCCCTACTAATCTGACTTTCCCTTTGGTGCACTATTCCTCCGTCGGGGGCGTAGATTGTACCTTGTCACTCCAGGCACAGAGGGGTCAGGAAAAAGGGGTCAGACTCAAGGGGACCAAGGGGCAGAGGCTCAAACACAGGCGAGCCCACAAGCTGGGGCTCAATGGTCTGGGACTCAAGCAGAGGTGGACCAACAGGCTGAGGCTCCTGGATAGCCCCTCTTTTCTTTCCTTTTTCGGTGGTCCTGCCTCGTCCAGCACTTCTTTGCTCTGCAGCTCTGCCTCAGTCTTATTCATGTGGATGTTCCATAACAAGCAGCCTGGCTGTGCATCGCATCCGGGCCCCTCTGATGTGACTGCAGGGCGTCCCGGACCTATTAGTGGATAGAATGCAAACTTTCAGTTAACTGGCAAGGATAAAACTTTATATATTTTTCTTTTCTCAACAATGAGCCTCAATCAATTTACTAAACTCTTAAAGAACAATCAGGACATCCTTCGAACTATTATCCACCTATTCCTATATTATTCATCTGAAGAACCTCAAAAGGAAAAATGTGTGGTGCAAAATTACCGGGGCATATTGTTACCCTTTTCCAGAATTGTGCGTCATGCGCACCATACAGTACACGGGCTGGGCAATGTCTCATCATAACCATGGGAAATACATATGCATCTGGCAACATTCTTTTTCTTCCCTGGCTTATTAATTCACCATCCCTCGTCCCTTCAAATGTGCCGTACTTTCAACTTAAACATCGTTATTTCCGGTACCCACCCAGCAGGGCCTGCTACAAACATTCTTTTCATTTCATTTTTATCATTTTCCTTAACTGTCTGATCTGCAAACACATTATCCCTTCACACATCATCAGTTACTTTCCGGTGGGCACTACACTTACTTACAATTCACAACCCAGTTACTCGGCTAACTGATAAGGGACTTGGGATGTCTCTGCGACTGTATGTAATGTTGCGGTAACATGAGCAATAGTGGTGGTGTCACCTGGGAATTTAAACAAGAGCCATCGACATATAGTTCCCCTTGAGGATCAGATAAGGGAACATCAGTCCAGTCTACCCGTCATTTCATCTCCCTTTTCCCTTTCCATTCCATCATTTGGCAGAAGGAAGGGGCAGTAGCAAGGCTTACTTCAAGGTTGCACATCTTTTATTCACAATATTTTTGTGAACAATGCTTATTTGTAGCCAGTTAGACGTGCACTGGTAATGTGCTGTGTCTCTTTTTATTCAAGGGCGTGTTCACAGCATGGTGTACCATAACTGTGAGATCAGTGACTAAAATCGAGTCCAATCGATTGCCTTATAGAGACGGCCAGCGTCATGACCGCCCCTAGACAGCTCGGGAGAGCTCCTACGGTAGAGTCAAAGACAGAAAGCACACAACAAGCCGTCTCGTGTACCTACAACACAAAACGGCACGCAACAATTTATGTACCAAGCACAGGAGCCAAAGAAAGCGCAGTTTGTTAGTTGCCCAAGTGTTAGTTGCCCAAAAGACTGCTTCAGGCATTCAGGATAAAAGCTCATGCACCTCATGCACTTCTTTAATGTGTTAGTTCGCCAAGGAGCTAATCTCATACCCCCCTCCGACAGTAGGTGACCTAAGTAGGTGACCTCCTGTCGACAATATTTACCTTTTGAAAAGCATTCTTCATGGCCATTCGAAGCTGAATGCAATAACTATTCAACTGCACTGTCCCTACATCTTTGCCTGTGGCTGAAACGATGGGCAAGTAACTACCCCTTTTTTTTTTTTTTAAATGCTCTGTCTTCCTGCATAGTCCTAAAAACGCAGCAGAGCCTATGACTCCTACCAGCCAATGTGGATCCGGACAAAGACCTATTATATATCTTTCTTTTAAAATAAACAGTACTGCCAAAGAATACATTTTAGATCAGTGACAGAAAAATATTGAGCAGCAGGAGGAACCATTAGCAGAAACATAGCAATGGCTAGAGCAGCAAGAAGCTGGAGAACCACATTTCCGTTAACTTCACACAAATCATCACAAAATTGTAAAAACAATCAAAATAGTGGCGTTATTTTAAATTTTAACAGTCGTATCCTCAATCATGCCTTTCTCAACCAAACCATACACAACAAGGCTCCCTGCCCCGCCCATTGTATCCGACAGTAAGGGATACGAGGCAAAGTAGCATTGTCTATATCTTAGATCAAAACTGGCGATATCTGTAGAAATCCCACCTCTGCATCGCCTGTTACCCATAAAGTGAATGGCGCATCTACAAAACTCGGGGGGGGGGCAAACACTATTCACTACTTACATTAAGGCCCATCATCAGACATTCACCTGCCGGAGAGCAGTAATAGTAGGATGCCAAACCCATCACATTCTCACCACAATTAGACATTAACACAAACTGAGAATCCACAGTAATAAGGACCAATAGTCTAAGCAAGAGGGCGCAAGATGGGTGTTACCAGGCCACTATTTCAGAAAACACATTAGTAACGAATCTATGGACAAACAATCAAATCCCCTTTCAGGAGGCAACTCCTGCCCACTATAATCTAAGAACACCTTCAAGTCAAGTAAAAAAAAACATCAGACACACTCTCATCTGTCCTCTGGCGACAAGCCGTTGACTTACCCCCATCCCTTTCCTCGGCGGAATGAGAGAACCCAAAGGCATGACAATGCGGCCCAGCTAAATAAGTATCCCAGTTGAGATCACACAAAATCTGCAGCGCAGCATTTTTGAAAACACTGCTCCTAGAAACCAAACAATATTCCTAAAGACAAGCTGTTGCCCAAAAGGCTCATAATTTTTTTCACATTCCACACACCTTCCACACGAACCCACTGAGCACCTTTATATTGCCCTCCTTCCTTCTTTTCCCACTTCAGATAACACATACAGACCAACATGTTCCTCCAATTTCGTCCAGTCTCTATCCTCAAATCCACATACCTGTGTCCCAGTACTCACTAATATCGGGGAATCAAAAACCACAGTGGGAGTAGCAGCATAAATAACAGACATTAGCATCGCTGCTGGCTGTGTCGCAAGTATAAGTGTTAGCAAAACAGGATGCTGAGGCAATAGGCGTGTCAGGGGTACTAACAGTCCTAATGGCCACAGGTGGCGGAGACAAAGAAAGAGCAAGATGTGCCATAGCCAACGCAGCCTGAGCGACATAGCAGGAGCAGAAGCAGCAGAAATAGAAAGAACAGCTGAACATTCAAGGCAATAATGAGGGATGTGTGTATTATTATTATTTATTTTTTTAATCAAATTTTAATGTTCCCTGACTCTTTTATTCATTAGTCAAATATCAATCATGTTACAGAATTGAATATAGGACAAAATAGAATTAATACAGAACATATTATATATTGCATACAAAGCACTCCATAAAGGAAGGAAACCCTATGTCTATGGAAAGTGAGGCATAAAAGTCAGTCAGGACTGCTAAGAGCGTTCAGGAAATATAATGCAAGAGTTTGTTCAGCATATTGCTAGATCAATAATTAATAATTGCAAAATCTCCCATGAAGAGAGATAAATGCATAGAACAAATTAAAACTTTACAAAGCCTGTTAGTCGAAACATAAAACATAGACTTTTAGCATCTAAATCTGCTCTCGTTCTGCACTAGTTATCTCTGCCTGCGGCTGTGTCTACGCACAGAAGCTGCCCAATCCCCCCTCCTTCTGCAGAGCTCAAGGGAAAAAAAGGCTGTGTATTTCTGCGTGCGTGAAAGAAATTCCATTCCTATCTCAAGGCTGAATGAACAGTGAGCCTTCCAAAGCAGACTGAATCACGAGCTGTGTATTTCAGCTTTTTCTCCTACTCTTTAAAAAGAGTTCTTATTCAGCAAAAATACATACTACCTTGAAAGTTTAAAAACACATTTCCTGAATTAAATGTACATTCTATAGTAAGGTCAAACCTAAATTAAACACACTCAAATCAATCAGGAATTAATTAATTGAACATCATCAGACAGAAAGCATCCGCACAGGCCTCATTCATCCCCCCTTTTTTTTTCTTTTCTTGTCACGCACCTAATTTCTGCATGTCACTTTTAGAATGCAATTTATATCTGAGACTCAAAGCAGCTTTTGTCACTGAACAATGTCTAATGCTACATCATGCGCTATAACTTTCCAGTGAGCCTTCTTCCTATGCAAAAAAACAAATGTATATTCTTACTATTATTTTCTGATCAAAAGTGCCCATCAACGGCCATTTTCAACTTGGCATTGTCCCTCATATATTTGTGCCACAGTGTACTAAACATAATAGGGCCAAGACCATTCTTCGCGCGCATCAATATTAACAGTGCCTCCTTGAGGCGCCGGCTGATCTTCTTCCAATCAAGCATCTGCAGAGCAACAATGACAACAAGAAACTCATTCCAGGCATTTTCAAGAAGGAGCCAAATTCACTATTTTTTCCTGGCAAAGCAATTGCAAGTGCCTTTATTTTCAAGACGGTCCTCAGACCAAACCAAATGCAACTCAAAGTGGCGCCAAGCCCACAAAGAGCCCAAACAAATTCAAGCGCTTGTTCCAAAAACAGTCCTCAGACTGCACCAAGACAAGACAGTCCGGAGACTGTACCAAAACAAGACAGTCCGAAGACTGTACCAAAACAAGACAGTCCGAAGACTGTACCAAAACAAAACAGTCCGAAGACTGTACCAAAACAAGACAGTCCGAAGACTGTACCAAAACAAGGAGACAGGCTCTAGCTCCAGGCCTTTTCAAGAGTAGACCAAATTCAGCAGGTGGCCTGGCAGAGTGTCCGCAAACACTCTGTATCTCAAGGGTCTGCAGACCCACCAAGCTCAAACAAACGAGGAATCCTCAGACCATATTCAAAATTATTCAAGATGGTGCCATATTTACCAAGAAGCAAGACAGACTCGCCTGGTGCACACAGGTCAAGCAAAGTTATTCTCCACTGCCGACTCTTCGGACCAAACGGTCAGATCCAAGGGTTTCGCCTTTTCAGGACCCCAGCCGGGATGACCACTGGGCAAGGCACCACCCGATCAGATGGGCGGGGCAGCTGCGAGAACTAAGCTCGGTCGTGTGGGGTACCCCGATCCGCCCATCCAACCGGACGCGACCCCGACCTCCACACCCGGTTGCGGGCGAGGATGGGTCACCTGGTGGAGTCCCTGTTCTGGCGCCAACTGAAGGAAGTGACCCGATTAGGGCCATCCGGGTCACTCGCGACCTCCTCTTTGCCTTCCAAGAAATGAAGAGTCGGTGACGCAGTGGAGAATACAAACCAAGTTATTTTATTGTAAATGCGCTGCAGCGGAGTCCAGTCAGACTAGCCTCCTCAGATGCTACCAAGGGGACTGACTTCCAAACATTTGGCAACACAAAATAAGCCTTCCAACACCTCTCAAAACCCCGCCCCTGATGGAAAAATACTGCTTGGGCAGAAAGACTTAACAAAGGAGGCACTGAGGGATGAGCTACCACCTGCAGAATGGGTATACGTTATCAGGCTCCCTAGGCCATCTTAATCGGTCTCAGCTCTCTCTGGTGTGGGAGCATAGCTATGTCCAAGGATAGGAATGCAGAGCTGAATAAACTATTCTCTTCGTGCATCAGGGCTCCAACCTTGGATGAGATATGGAAACTTTCTGAACAGCAGCTTCTGCTGATGCAAGCAACATGAGACAGAAGCTTAGTTTCAATAATAGAGCAAAATGGCGGCTGCATGGCAGAAAATGGAGGCACAGATGCTAACTTTAACTCACACAGTATTTTGCAGGGATTGGTTACACACATATGCAGTAGTGATTAATACAAAGTAGCTACATGAATGCTAACATAATACAGTGTAAAGCATAAGTGAAGGAGCAATAACGCATTCAATTCTAACAACAGGATGGTGCAGGGGAGAAGAAACAGGATGGGATGGGCGAGGGGAGAAAATGCTGATCGGGCGGAAGAGAAGAAACAGGATAATGCAGGTGGGGAGAAGAAACAGGATGGGGGCGGGGAGAAGAAACAGGATGGGGCGGGGGAGAAGAAACAGGATGAGAGGGTGCGAGGGAGAAGAAATGATGAGGTGGGTGGGGGAGAAGAAACAAGATGTTGAAGAAATAGATTGGGGCAGGCAGGGGAAAGTAAAAAGAAAGCTTTATGACGCAGTCAGTGTTGACTGCATCATAGCTTTTTTTTTTTTAAAGAAATCGTACCTCAATCACAGCGCGAGCAGCGGATGGACATTAATTAACGTTAATTAATCTGGGCTCAGTCCATGTGCCACCGAAAGAAAAGGAGTGACGCATGGCAAGCATTGCCCAATTAGAAGGTTGCAAAGAAGAGTGGCAACGCTGCAAACAAATGGTAAGCAATGGGCTTATTCCAAGCCCATTATAGAACACCATAGTCTCACAAGTGAGAGCACATGCTCACGGAGGCAAGACCTAAAAAGTGAGAGAGCGAAACAGAGTGTGTGGGAAAGTGTGTGTGCAAGTTGTGTGTATGTGTGTGTGTCCGTGTGTAATCTAAACAAGTGAAACTGAAATCCTCCCAAAGCTTTCTGAAGCAAGAGGAGCTAGCAAATTGAAACCAGCCCAGCTGCCTCTGGTCAATGAATACAAAAGAAGTGAGAGTGAAGGTAGACGCCAACCAATAACTGGCAATGGGTGGGTTCCAAGCCCTTTTCAGGTTTGTTTAAGATACAATAGATCTTAAAGAGACAGTGCATGTGCGCTTCCTCAGGCAAGACGTAAAAATGTGAATGACTCAAAGCAGAACAATGGATGAAGAAGGCCGACTAAAAGCCCCTGTCAGCTAATTATACAAATAATTTTAGTAAAATCAAAAGGTCTTGTCTAACACCAGCCCTAAGAACTGGAAAGGTCTGTGTCAATGTTTAAGCGATTCTGAACTGCCCAGAGCGCCTCTTATGATAGGGATATCAGGAAAACTGTCTTCCATTTAATTGAAGTACCAAGAAAGAATTTAGACACAGTTGTAGAGGAGTATTTCTTGCCTCATTTGCCACTCCCAAGCAAGTGGAGGGGTGTGTGGTGTATGCCAACCTGCAGATTCAGACAGTGGTGGACGTTAAATGATGAGCCCTCCCTCCAGAATGCGATGAGGGCCCCCTTCGCCCCCCCTCCCAGTCACCCATATCGCATGGATATTCATTGGCCTTGGCCTGAATGGAGGCATAGCTGCCAGGTCTATGGGTGATGTGCTACTCCAGTCTAGGTTTTACCCTTTGAACTTTGGAACTTGTAAACCTGTTTTAAATTGGAATAAACAAAACTACAAGTCCTAGAATTCAAAGAAAAAACTGGACTGGCACAGCACATCACGCATGTACCTGGAAAACTTGGCAAGGCTGTGCCCCTCCCCCCCCCCCCCACAACACAGGGGCTTGTGTTACACCCCTGTATTCATACACTTCTTGGCAGCTTTGGAGTGGGATTCTTGACATAGCTGTAATCATCTGGCAATTATGGATTGTGTATTGTAGCTGATGCTGCAGCCAAGGTTCAATAAATAAAATGGAAGGAGCAAAAAAATGCTGTTTTTGCTGAACAAACTGCCACTTCCTTCGACCAGCAAGCAGGGCAAACAAAGTGCCGAAATTGGGGAACAGGATAAGAGCATTTTTGAAGGGCTAAAAACAAGATCAAAAGAACCGAAGGATGGAAGAAGTCCTGAAATGGCACATCAGAAGAGTTTCCCTAATTACAGGGTGACAGATACCAAGTCACACATTCCTTACCATATGTGCATTCAATGTGGACTGGAGGCTCTGAACATTGTAAGTGACCTGACATGTCATTTGGAAAAGAAAGCACCATTAATGGCCCTTCCAGGGCAGGCCGACCCCAGGGTTAACTGTCAGCTTCGACTCTGCATATGGGAAACTTCACTGGGCAAACATTCATAAAAAGACTCCCTGACATGGCTTTACATTTTACCATTTTGGGTTAGAGCTGCCGACTTTGTAACTGGGGAACCAGGTGCAAGTCTCGGCGCCAGCTCAACATCCTGTGATTCTGGGCAAATCCCTTAATCTCCCTGTGCCAAACAAAAAACATGTACGTGTTCTTGTGTAATATAACTGGTGCTCATGTAAAACTCCCCAAAACCTTTGGGATGAGTTTGCACAATATAAAAACTGCAAAACAATCCCAAAAATCTCTGATTTAACGGGACCGCATTCTTTAAAACCACAACCAGAATAGGTTTTCCAGGTTGATCGTCTTAACGGGGATGACAATTTCTAGTCCTGTGGTTTCCTCTAAAAATGTAAAAATGTAATGCATTCTAGGAGTTGTAATGGTGGTTCAATTCTATTGGACTAACACAGTGATTTGTAAAAGCAGAACAAGTGACTGGAACATGGCGTCAGTAGAGTATCAAGGATGCTATGGGCTCGGGTGTAAGCAAGGAAAATGGCTCTTTTGGCATCTGATGGAGTAGTAAATATAGCAACTATCAGGAGACTCCAGGCCCTGGCGCCCCTGCAGCAATGGTAGCTAAGCTACACTTATAACACGGGGCCAGCTGGAAACCTAACTACTCTTGTAAAATATCATGGGGGAACTTTGATGTATTACCAGATAGGCCAGGGCATGTGCAAGGCTATTAGGCATAGCTGCTGAGGAACCCCACAACTTTGGCGAATCCTAACATTTTACCCAACACCACTTTGCAATCTAGGACTTGAAGGGGCATATGTACAAGGAGTTAACGCCGCGTTAGCGGCACTTTTCCGCCGCTAATGCGGCTATATTTTTATCGCCGTATTCACAAGCTGTCGCTAACCTCAATGATGGTCGGTCCAGGAGAGTCCGGTGGTATGGCTGTAGTTGAAGGTCCCGATGGCGGAGGAGACGTGCTCGACCGTGTGTCCTGCTATGTGGCTTGCTGCCATGACTAGCTGCTTGAGTCTGAAGTTGGGGAGCTACCCCAGGAGGGGGTAGTGTTCTGGTCACTGGGGTTGTCCAGGTGGAACTTGAGTTCGCCGAGTAGGATGTCGTCGGTGGATGGGAGAGCCTGGTGTGCAATGAGGTCTACAATGGTATCGGAGAACAGGTGCCCATGGCCCGGAGGGCCTGCAGATGAGGGTGCCCCAGAGGATGGGGTTGGGGTTGGTCCGGATCTGGAAGTTGAGGTGTTCCATGGTCACCGTTGGGTCATTAGAGTGCGTGGTAAGTCGGAGTGTGCTTCTGTAGGTGATGGCAATGCCTCCTTCTGGACGGTCAGGGTGGTCCTTGTGGGTGATTTAGTAGCCATCAGTGATGGCGATGGCGATGTCCGGTCCAGAGCAGATGTTGGTCCTGGCAGGCGATGTGGTGCCCAGCATTGATGGCGAGGCGGGTGCTGGCGCCGTAGGGGTGGAGTGTCCGAGAGGAAGGCTCCTTGGTGCTGAGCGCGGTCCAGGGGCAGATGGACGCAGACGGGCTTGCCTATGGCTTGCCTTTGGCACGGGAGACGTCCTTTACAAAGCAAATCCAACAACGCAGGTGCCTTCACATCGCATTCCATTACAATGCATTGTGAGGTCAGTAATGGGGTATCTTTATTTTGTAGGGTGGGCATGGGTTTCTGGTGTCGGAGATGAAAGGTGGGGTGTATTATGGGGTACAAATTGAAATTTGGGGTGTGTTTTGGGGTCAATCATAAAAATTGGGGTGTGCATTTGGGTCACATATGAAAATTGGGATGTGCATTTGGGTCACATATGAAAATTGGGGTGTGCATTTGGGTCTCATATGATTTTTAGGGTGTCTTTTGGGGGCTCAAAGATGAATTTTAGGGGTCAGGGTTTGCTTTGGGGTGCAAGGGTCAGTTTTAGGGTTGCACTCACTGAAGTGGGAATAGTAACGTTTACATCTCTGCAATCCAACACCTTCCCTACTGTTGCAATATGCCTAGTATTAGTATGCATTGTAATGGAATGCAATATAATGGTATGCGTCGTAACTCCATATATACCTTTAGCACACCAGTGGTAAGCCCGCTGCGCCTGGCCGCACAGCGGCCGCCATTGAGAAGTGCTGCGGGGAGGTGGGACTGGACAGCTGGGAGGTGGGAAACGCCGGAAAGAACACTGGATGGGGCGTGGACGCAGGGGTGTGTGTGTGAGCGGGTGTTGTAAATATTTAAATGAGAGAAATCTTACCTCGAGGCCGGGTCCCGTGTCTTCGTTGCTCCTGCTCTCCTGAGTCTGCTTCCAGGAACAGGAAGTAGGCAGCCAGGCTCCCTCCCCTAAGCCAATCACAACGCTGCAATGCGGCGTTGGAATTGGTCATTGGCGCCGAGACGAGGCGTTCAGCCAGGTGCTGGAGGTGTGGGCATGTTCTCCATGCAGGCTGTAATGCAGCCTGCATTGCGAACAGGACAGTGCGCATGACTGCTTTGTGCGGCCTGAGTGGGCCAACCAAACAGTCACTGCGCACTTGAGTGGGCATGCCAATCCGCCCATGCCCTGCTCCGTGCTTGGAGCAGTCCTACCCACCCTCCCACCCGCAAACGAAACATAGCACGATTACATCAGTAAGTTATCATCATGTGATGGTTGTTCCTCTTCTGCACTGCTTGAAAGCAGTGGGGCGACGCTCTTCCGCCATAGCGGATGAGCCGCCACTGGGGGTGCGTCATCTACGTGTGCTAGGCCGGGGCGACTCGACCCCCGGGCCTTCTGCGCTACACGTCCCACCTTCTCCTTACCTGGACATTGACACCGTGGCGCAATCCGCTGCACTCTCCCCAATTCTGTGACTCAGCCAGCAGGAGCCTCAGCCGGGTGTGATTTCACAAGTCTGGGTACAGCAGTTGCCGCCAAGTCCGCTGGTGAACCTTCCGATGCAGCTGATGCAGCAGGGCCCCCTTAGGCGTGAAGTTGCAGCGCTCCCGTCACACAAGTTCGGCGCAGCTCAGAGGCCTCACCCTCCACAGCGTCCAGCCAGCCCAACATCATCCGGCCTGTGATGCAGAGAGGCGGCACCCACCGTTGGTAATCCCCTCCGTGCACCCCGGTGTAGTGGTGGATCGTTGTATGCGATGCAGACCTCCCTACGCTGGTGCGCAGGAGCGCCTCTACCATTAACAGATCCAAGGGGCGCAAGGCGGTCTTCTCACACAGGTCAGCAACGTGTCTCCATGCGACCTGCCAGACTTCACCACCAGGTACGGGCAATCGTCGTGCCTCAATGTCTACTGCCACGGCTCATCAACTTCCCAGTTCCTCCGCATCTCACTCCAGGCTCCAGACGCAGGTCCAGCGAGGCATCCAGGCTCCAGAAGCAGGTCCAGCGAGGCATCCAGGCTCCAGACGCAGATCCAGCGAGGCATCCAGGCTCCAGACGCAGGTCCTGCGAGGCATCCAGGCTCCAGACGCAGGTCCAGCGAGGCATCCAGGCTCCAGACGCAGGTCCAGCCTATTTCCTATTGGAGGTTGCAGATAGGCAATTTTTTGCATTAGAGGCAAAAAAAACTCACGTTGGGCTGACTAACGTGAGTTTTTTTGCCGCTAATGGGCCTATCGGTAGTTTCCGCCCACTAACGCCGGAATTCCTATCGCCATCGTGCTAATGTTAGCGGCAGTTTTCACCGCCGATCCCTGATACTATCGCCATGTAGCGACGGCTTGTAAATACGCCGCTAACATGGCGATAGTTTTCAGCGGTAAGCAGCGATGAAAAAACTGCCGCTAACTAGCGTTAGCGATAGTTATCGCCAGTCCTTGTACATATGCCCCAAAGTTTTTAATTTTCCAATGGCAGCATGTGCTTACAATTTCTAACAAACACAGTGCTATTGGTAAAGAAACCAGGAGTGAATGAAGGGATCACACATTTTATATGCATTTGGCAGCTAAGCAGCAAGGCTGAGAGATATGCAGTCACGCCTGCCATCTTGTATGGGCGACTTGCTCACGCATGGACCTGGGGGTCTTGTGAGCTCTGCTGGACTATGTAAACGCAGCGGGACTGCGAATAGTAAATCAAATACTAGACTCTGACACGTTTTTAGTGAATTCGGGAACCTAACATTACCTCTGCAATGTGGTGGGGCTGAGTCAGTCTGGTTGGTCTCTACAGCCTGGTTTATGGGATTAGGAGAGACGTCCATAGATGGGTCTCTAAGATGCCAGTAGGGCTGGGGTGGTCGGTCACTCACATGTTATAGCTTTAAGGGAATCTGGAGAACGCTCGACAGTCCAGGGCTTCTGGGCTGGGGCACAGTCAGTCATTCCCTGCTCGTTTACGCCGGTAGTGGAATCGAATGAATTCTTGCCTGTCCCAGGCCTTTAAAAGGACAGGGGGGGAGGGGGAATGATCTCCAGCATGATTGACTCTTTCCCAATCTCACGGGCTTTCTAGCGGCACAGTTCAGACAGAAATACCGCAGATTTTTCCGAAAGCCACAACACGCTTCAGTCATTGACGTGTTAGTTCTAATATTATGACGTTTATAAGCTTTTACAATATATTACGAGGAGGTTTGTACATATTTGTGATTCAGGTTGTAGATGTTCACACAGCCCCGGTTTGGCTTACTTGTAGTGTTGTTTTCCTTCAAATGTCAAGGACTTCAGAAGTGCACAAAAGAAAGGGATACTCCCCACACGTCACCTAAGACAAACAGAGCTTTCTTTGTTTGATTTTGAGCAGAAAGGAGTGTAAACTTGTGAACCAATCACCAGTGCATCCTAATAGCATAATTAGAATAGAGATGTCACATTTTCATGGCTACTTATTTAAAACGTGAAGAACTATTTCTGAGCAGACGGTATTGCTATCATTTAATCAGCAATTCTTTCACTTTGATTGGTTTTCTGTATCATGAAGCTGCGCCCACGGTTCCCTGTTTACCAAGCCTACCACTGTAGCCCTTTCAGGGGTGGAGAGCAGAGACATTTGATTAAAAAAAAAGATTTCACACTTTGATTCAAGTTTAATGGTTTTGGGGCTGGTGGAAAAAGCCATTTTCATTTACAGGTGATGAAGCACGCGCTTTATTGGTGTAGTGTAGCTCATATTTCCCTAATAGGCTCTGCGCATTGGAATAATATATCCTATAGGTTTGACATAGGACTAAGGTCAGTATGTCCCTATCGAGTATATTAAACTTAATTACTTGTGCCAGCTAGCTCAGAGGCCACTAGAAACTCCTTGACAACAAGAAGGGAGTAGTTTCTGGCAGCCGCAAAACATGACCACTTTGTTTCCCTTTAGAATCAGAACGTGTCCCAGAGTCGTGGAAACAATAGATAACTATTTCACTCAGCTCAATCGTGCATGCTTAGTTTTCTCCAAGTTACACAGAAAGAAATAGACGGGCGTTTCAATAAAAGATTTATTGAACAGTCTTGTTTCTGGTGTAAGTAAAATGTGCTGTTACGATCACAAGACAGTATGCGAGATAAATAATGTACAGTGTGAGCAGTAGAAATAAATAATACTGCGATAGCATTATCTTTTAGTACATTTGCCTTTACATAAATAACACAGAATAAAAATGCGAGTACTCGTACGATGGGTTTCTAATCTAGTTCTACCCCAATGTACCCAACCTAACCTAGGTGTAGGGAGAGGTATGAAGTAGGTGAAGTATTCCTTACTATGGTATACTAAGAGTATGTTAAGCCTAGTATGCCTAGTATGCCAAGAGTCCCTCTAGGTTTCTAGTCAGCTCCATACCTTAAGAATGAGAGAGGTAGGAATCTCTTACCAGACTCGAACTCCAACACCCCGCGAGGGAAGTCAGATCATTGGAAGCTGGACTCTCTGCGTGCAGGGAGGACAGCGTCTTCTCAGTGCGTCAGGCCGGGAAACGGGCTCCTCTGAAGTCGAGGTCTCCTCTAATTTACAAGGGCTAGGGAAGGTATATTTATACCTGAGAGGTACCTCAGAATGTTAGCATTGATGTGAGTCGGACAGCGGAAGACGTCATGAATGAACCCCTAAGGAATAATGGTTCATGCATAATATATGAGTCCTTGAAGAAATCAATAGTCCTGGGCTAGGGAAACTCCCGCAGCCTAAGGGTCTGTTCTTCATGAACTCGTTGTGACGTTAGGGTGGACGGATGTCAGAGACCATGCCTGTATTTGGAGTGCAAGGTTTAATGCCTAAATAAGGGCTGGAACATTATGCCTATATAAGGGCAGGGCGAATTGTGCCTATATAAGGACATGATACTGGAAAGCCCGTTTATGGACACCCTAAGAGGAATACAACACCCACTCCACTTTCGTGTGTACGATAATACTAAAATGCTAAACATTTAAAATGCTAAACATTAAATGGAGTACCGCATATTTAAAAAATATTTCTTAAAAGCATTGAAAAACATACTAAAAATGCAAAAGGTACTGTACATCTGAAGCAAATGCTTTTCATTTCAGGCATAAAGTTCGAAAATAAATGCAATTGGAATGAAATAAGCAGTAATATTTACATGTGACAGAAAATGATCGATAAGTTGTTCAAAAATCAAAGTCATTTCATGTCATGAAAATTAATGAACTGTTTTAGACACACAAGATGACTAAGTGTCCGTGGAAGTACCATGAAGTCTGTATTATAAGGCTAGTTCTACTTTAAGCAGATTGAAGTGCCATTTTCGTTCGAAAAATGGGAAAAAGTTCAATTTTGGTAGAGTTCCAAGTTGTTTTGAAAAATGAAGGCCAAATTGTTACTGCATCTCTGGAACACTGTATGCTGAATCAGAGTCAGTTTACGGGTCTGGTGTAAACATGAGATCATCTATTTCTATAGACAAAACATCGTCCACTGTAGTTGGTGTCAGTTGGAACACCTCGTGTAGTAGATTAATTGCACAGAGATGAGAAGCATCGCTTCCAGCATAGGTTGCCTCAGCAATGTTCACGTCCGTTGTTACCTGTGTGCCTGTAGTTCTTTCTCGTACCTCAGCAGCAGCCGGAAGCGTCTGTGAGATCTCAATGAATGCTGACATCAGGATTGGTAGCCTCTGGGGACAACACAGAGCATGGGCCGTTATTGGGACCAGCAGAGTATCGACATCCGTTGGCGTAGCTGATGGAAATGTTAGACAGGTGTCCAACACGCATTCTTCACCGCATACCAGGCATCGTAGAACAGGTAAGATGCAATCTTGCCAGATTGGTCTGAATGACAGGAACCACGTGGTATTAAGGTCCCGTAGACGAGTCATGCCCAATAGCTGTACTATTCGCTCACGACACTTTCGTTCAAGGAGAGCTTTCTCCATTTCGCTCGGAGTGATGTCTACGAATAGGCTGGCCATAGCGCAATAGCAGGAAGAGAAATAGAATTCCGGCAACAAGTGCTAGAATTAATGGAATGCCACCAAACACCGAATGTGCAAAGTTCGGGATGATTCCGAGTATTGCCTGGAAAGGTGCTAACAGACCGGAGCAGATGCTCTTAAATACATGTACAATTCCGGTTGTATCAGACATATTGAAGATACGTCCTATCATTTCTACGAAATGTATAGGGCAGTTTGTACGTATTAAAGTCTGTATCTCAGCCGAAGTCCTTGCTACTTGTAGATCATAGGTTTCTTTGGCCGAGGTTAAAGGCACTGTTTGCTGTAAAAGCATGGCTTTCATTCTGCTCAAAGTATCAAATCTTATAAAAGAGACGTTCAGCGAAGGCCATAGAGGCGACTCCCTGACTGTGTCTATTGGGGCAAACAATACTTGCATACAGCAAGTGACCCTGGAGTTGACCGTTACTAGATATGGGATGCCTGGCAGCATGCCGCAGCAACTCTGATCATTCAACATGAGGTAACTCCCATTCGAAAGTTGTCCAAACGTTGGATTAATCACAGCAGCTGGTGTACCCTGCTGATGGCAAGACAAATTTGCCACAGAACCATTACAAGCCCCGTGTAAAGAAATGTCCTGACATATAAGTGAACCGCTCAGTGCACGTTTACAGTGTGTACCGCTCAAAAACACTTCACGATCCCCACTCCAACATCTATATGTATACGGTAAATCCCAAGATGTCTTAATGTAGTCCTTACCCAACCTTTCATATTTGCCTGCTTGCATTTGTCTGCGGCAATACTGAAACTGAAAAGTACTCATAGGTAATGTTAACTTGCCATGAATAAGCCATTCTGTAGCTGGTTTTTCTGCCACTGTGAATGGTAACTTTTCCAGTTTTTCAATGCTCAGCACTGTATACTTTGCTCCTCTTTGTGCCAATTCGATCTGTTTATCAGTGAGATTGAATTCTGCAAACAGAGCCGATGTGTTGATGAAACGCCAAGGCACATAGCCCGCTCGCAAAGATTGCAGCGTCCAGCTTAATAACACAATAGAACGTAATTGAGACTGGCCTTGGTTCTAGTATGTCGATAGCAGAGGATACAATGCCATCCAATGAATATATTCTGGAGGACAAAGTTGTTAACCCATTGTCGACCACAGAGAGTGTTTTCTCTAAATTAATACGATCAAGTTCACGTATTCGTTCTGCGGCCTTCATCTGTGATACTTTCCATGCTTCATTATAGGCAGCATAAAAGCCGGCATATATGAAACGTTTTTGACGCGGTTTTCTTGGTCCAAGCAAGAATTCCCTAAGGTCTGCGTCCTTTTTAAGTAAGGTTAAGTGTTGTTTCACATCCTGTAGTGTAGACTTATGCAGCCAATCGAGGCATAATTTTCCTACACTGTATGTTGTTACTACCCCCGGATGTTGTCTTTGGACGTATCTTGGGTCTGGCCTATTAATAGTAAAGCCCTGAGTTTTATTCAGGAATCTTTCCTGACAGTTATTCGTGTCTGTGGGCCAGATCAACCATTTTTTCCAATCAGGATTAGATCTGTTGAGTTGTAGTATATTGTCAACTGTCACCACTGCCTGTGTATCGTTATCACTTGCAGGTGTTGGTACAGAAGGTGTGTTCATCTCCTTGATCTTGGCTAATCCAAGACAAGAAGTTTGTTGGACGGTTTCATTCAAAAACATTATTTGTTCAGGGATGATACAGGCTCTAAATAAAGCTTCTATCCCCTGCACTTGCCAATTTTTAGTACCCCAGACAGTTTTTGTGTCTTTTGTGTCTTTCCAAAAGTCGAAACCCTGTCTAGACAGTTGGGCATTAAATAATGCAGAGTAAATCTGTTTTGTATTTGTTAACATAATTTTCAGCCCTGTCTTGTTTACATTTTTATAGTAAAACATTTCTGGATTAGATGTATTGTATCCTGAAAAATATGGAAACTTACTAGCAAATGTTTTTGAACTACCTTTAGGTGGTGTAGGACAATGTTCCCATTGGTTAAACATAAACATATTTCTTGGATATGCAGATTTATGCAAATAATGATGACCATAGTGGTTATAACAATACAGTTGTTCATAGTCTGATGAACTCTCTAAATATTCATTTTTAGAAAATGCAGCAGATTTTTCTAGGTCAAACATTATGTCGTTAACAGTCTCAAAGTCCCAATCATCAGAATAGGTACTGGACGGAATTAGATCACTTAGTGAAATTTTAAACAAATGTGGAATGTTCAATTGTTCCGTCGGGCCGAAGATGTCAAAATCTGTTTTGTCCCACACTATACCATCCTGTATAGGAACAGCTGTGATGTTCACTGATGACAAGTCTCTTGCTTCACGATGGGAAGATTTATGAGGTTTCAAAAGTACGTTCACGCCTTTTCTTTCAGTAGTCACATGGACGTATCTGCCACTTATAAGCATGCTCACAGTTGTAACCAAAGCTAGCCAGAGCAGGAAAACAAAAAGTCCAGATGTAATCCAGAGTTCAATCCATGGAGAAACCAAATAAGTCTTTTTCAGAAAGTGAAGAAAGTCTTGTACTTGCTGCTTGATTTTGAATGATGCTGGCGTCGTTTCAGGTTCACTTGGATCTTCTGAGAACGTATCAAAGTTAATGAAATAGCCAGAAGCAGTTCTATCAATTGTTGGAATTGCATCAGGATTTGTAGAAATCACTGGAACCAGTTCATCACTTGCTACATTGGTGTAGACAGGTGTATTTGGACGAACTGTTACTTGGTGTTCAAGAGGGATGAGTTCCATAGCGTTGTTGCTTAGTCCTCCATCTGTTACAGCTGAATTCTCGATTGTTATCAGTCTTTCAGTCTGAACCTCTTGGATAGTAGCGAGAGGAGTGCGTCTGCTACTAGGTCGGAGTCCACGAGGCCTACTATTTAGTATTGGCCACATACTGTGGTTTGATCAGGTCAATGGACACAAATCTTTTCTCCTTTCTTCCAGCAAGGGGCGGCAGAAGTACTGTTCTTGTTCCTTGAACTGCTAGGACAGGTACTGGTTGTCTGTAAGAAGGTCCAAATTCCTTCTTGTCCGCAATCTTTTCTCTGACTAGATCCCCAACTTTTGGAATCCAGACAGGCCTTGCTGGGACCGCCGATTTTTCCCCAGTGGTGGTTGGCTGTAGGAATACGTTGCTTTGTTTAGTTCTTAACTCATTCAGTTCCTGTAAAACAGCCAAACGATCGTTGATATCAAACGGTTTATTTTCCACCACTGTGCCTACGTGTTCAAGGTCTGGTACCCACATTCTTGTCCCAAATAGGACCTCATATGGAGTGACCCCCCCTAGAGAACTTCTTGGCAGATTATTCAATGAGCGTTGGACCCCATTAAGGTGTTTGACCCACCCATCACCCAAACCTAATACCCTAGCTGTTATAGACTGCTTTATGTCCCGGTTTTTCCTTTCCACAACCGAATTTCCCTCAGGATGGAATGGAGAGGAGTACCGCAATGCAACGCCGAGACTGGCCATGGCTTCTTTGTAAGCCCGAGAGCTAAACGCAGGACCCTGGTCAGAATGTAGCGTGCCTATTGCGTATGTGCCGATAAAGACTCACAAATCTTTTATAACAGTTCGAGCGTCAGCCGAGCGCTGAGGCCATATCCATAGGAACCTAGAGCATGAATCCACTGCAACCATGATATATTTATAGTTACCGTCCCTTTGCAAGGGACCGCAGTGGTCCAGGTAAACACAAGCTAATGGTTTGTCTGAAATTAACAGGGGTGTCTGCGCAGGACGTTTCACTGTTGAGACTTTCATCTGTTGGCAAATTTCACATTCTAAAACATAGTTTTTAGTTTGTTTCCGAATGCCTGGCCACCAATATCTTTGCTTGAGTAAAGATACTGTCGCTGAAACACCTGCATGTGCAGAAGCTATCCCTTCGTGTGCTGCTAGGATTAGTCCTAATCTGCGTTCCTTGTTTGGAATTACCCTATCCTCCACTCCAGGGATTCGAGCAAAAGGAACGTTGTTCGCATCAGTTACATAAGAGTACTTGAGTGGAAACTTTTTTGGTAACGCTGCACTGCTGCCTTTGCTTGATGCATTGACAGCCAACATTATCTCACCGTCTATTTTTGTTTTTGAACAAGTGATCGCAGCTACGGAAGCCATCTGCACAGCCCCCTTTGCGGCTTCATCAGCCAATGAATTCCCTGCAACGTGAACGCCATCACGTTGATGACTCAGTGTGTGGATCACGTGAGCCTTTGGTAGTTCGTTTTTCAACTGAACTACTTGTTCCCAAAGCGTTTTGTGCTTTATTGTGCCACCTTTCGCATCTTTGAAACCATTTTCAAGCCAGTTTTGTATATATTCATTATATGACTGAACACAGTAAAAGGAATCGCACACTATTAGTGTGGGGAATTCTCGATCTGTACTTTCAAGTGCCAGTTTGAATGCTTGTAGTTCAGCTCGCTGTGCTGTACAATCTCCTAGAGACTGAGTTTTTGTGACCATAGGTCTGAAGATGCCATTTCGCATGCGACCTTTAACGATTGCACACGCTGCACTGTAAGCTTGCTTACTCCCTGTTGCGGGTTGTGCGGATCCGTCAGTGTAAATTATGAATTCGTACTGATCGAGAGGCAGAATTTCAGTAGGCAGAGGACATTCTTGTTCATATTGCAGGAATGCTTGTGTTTTCAAATCTGGATCAAAAACATATTCAACATCTGTTGCAGCAAGAGAATTAACCCATTGTATCCATCTTGGATGTAATGCTTTAGCATTTGGAATGCTTGCTTTTGTGACCGCTTCTAAAGCTGGTACCGGGTTACGACAATAATGCGTTTCCCTTTCGCTAAGGCTCTTTCTTTTGCTACAGCGGTTTGAACTGCTGTTAGAATTTTTTCAGTTGAACTGAAGCGCATTTCCGCTTGTGTGTACAAATGAGATTTGTATGCGATTGGTATTTTCTCACCCTCATTGAAGGTTAAGTAGGTGAATCCGCATTGACCCGAAATTATTCGGATCACCAAATTGCGTTGACTTACGCGTGTTTGTAAGTGATTTGTTGCTAACATGTTAGCCTGGAGTGAACGCAAGATTTCTGTGTGTTCCTGTGTCCAGTTTTTGATCGAAAAATCAGGTTTGATTAATGCGTAGAGAGGTTTAACCCTTTCTGCGTAATTTAGAATGTATGTTCTTCCAAAGTTTAGGAAACCCAGGATGGATTGTAAGTTTTTTAGCGTTTTTGGAGGTTGGAGCAGCGCACATTTCTCTAGAAAGTTAGCTGCCAAGCTCTTGCCTTCACTTGAAAGTTCATATCCTAGAAATAGGACATTGAGATGGGCAATTCTGGACTTTTTAAAGTTGAACTTGTAGCCCTCAGAGGCGAAAACCAGTATAATGGTGCTCACCCTGTTCAAGTGTTTTTCCAGGTCATCGTCTGTCAGATATATGTCATCGACATAGGACAATGCCTCATTGTCATAAATTTGTAGTAACTCCGTTACCCTCGCTTAGAATAAACCTGGGCTGTTCTTGAACCCTTGTGGGAGTCGACAAAAGTGACGCTGTGTCCCCATTATGGAGAATGCTGTTAAGTACCTGTTTTCAGGTGCTATGTTTTGACAAAAGAAACCATTTGAGATGTCTAATGTTGTTTTATATTTTTTACGCACAATGTTATTCATTAATGCTGTGCTATGTGCATCTTGCACTGCAAACGTTTTAGAACAAGTGTTTAGGTGTCTGTAGTCCAAAACTAGACGATATGTATTGACTGGTTTGGAGACAGGAAACAAAGGATTGTTCATTGAGGAGGTGCATGTTTCAATCACCCCTTGATATTCAAGTTGATCTAAGATCTCCCTGACCTGTTTTTTAGCTTCTTGCTTTATTGGGTACTGCCGTTGTGCAGTTGGTTCATGTTTCAGATGTATTTTATGGTGAGGTGAATCCTCATCCCATCCTACATGATTTTTATATAATGCTGGGGCCTGGGCCACTGCCCATTTCCTGGCATATGTATATCTTAGATGCATTGGTATATGGTTGGAGAAGGCAGGCATAATAATGTCCTCGCCATCTGGGCACTCCCTGACAAATTGTGGTGGCCAGTCCTTTTCTGCTAGAAGTATGTCATAGCCCTTTGATAGTCTTTCCCAAAAAAGTGCTTTCACCTATCTAGGTTTGTCTCCCTCCATCCGGAGTGTTATTTCATATAACTTTTGTGGAGTACTAACCCTGGTGTCTACAGTCTCAACTGTACTGTAATGTACTCATTCAAGTCCACTATCTCCAGAAGTTCCTTCAGGTTCTGGCGAGCTATTGTGACTTCTGCTGCACTGTCCAGCATTGTCTGAGCCCATTCTCCGTTCTTGAGTTGTGTTCTCAGTATTCTCGGCATGTCTGATTTTCAGACCTGCTACTTTCTTTTTGGAGAATTGAGGTTTTGCTTTAGTTTTTGGAGCGTGTTTGTCGTCTTTCGATTTCACGCGTTCTTCTCTATGTTCCGATCGTCCTCTTCTTCCCGAAGTCTGTGATGAGATCTGAAAGGGACGAGAGGAACGTGTATCAGTATCTTGATACCTGTCAGGTTTTCTCAAATTATCCCTATTCCTGAGGTTATACCTCCTTTCAGAGGGCTCCTTTTGAGGAGACCTACCCTGGGATTGAGAACGTTTCTCGTTTGATTTTTGTTTAGTAGACTCCCACTTCTTTTTAGAAGATGTAGGAGTTTGTTTAATTGAGTCCTTCTCAGGACTTTCAGATAGCTTAGGTTTCACTGGTCTTCCACCCAAACTATCTCTGCCTAATTCTGCATAAGTTTGTTCAATTATTCTGGGTAGCTCAGTTTGATGTTCTGTAACATCAAATTCCCTTAATTTTTGGCGGATCGCACTGCTGCTGCCTCCCCTTTAATATTAGATAATATTATTGTTGAGACCTGGTCGAAATTTTTCAGTAATTTCATACCTAAATTTAGAGCAGGCTCTGCCCCGTATTTGTTTTGAATTTGTTTCAGGACATCAGGTATTACCGCAATTGACGGAATGCCATGTGTTTTAGTATAGATGGCAGCAAAGACTGAGCCCCAAGTGGTGCAGTCTTCCAGTTGTGGTGTGATCCCCATTGGTAAACCGATTGTTAGGATTCTGTGTTTCTCATACGGGCTAGTATTTGGAAATACTGCTTCGATTTGAGTAATTTTTTGAGCTATCCAGAATGGAATTTGCTCACGTTTTGTGGGCATTTTACCCATGACTGCGTATAGAGTCTGTGGTGTAATTTTTAGTGTATTCCCCTGTTGGGGAGTTGGATTTGGAAGTGTTAATGGTTGCTGGACTGTAAAAGTCCGCATGACATATTGGACCAATTGTCTGTAGATTTTTATTAACTCTGTGATTTGAGTAAGTAGTTCCTCGTTTGACATTTTTTTCAATGTCAGGATGAGGTGTGTAGCCGGCTAGAATCGGCCATGTTGCTCCTGGTCTACCTAGTGGACCGAGCCTGGTAATGTTTTTGTGATGTTTTAGGGCACCTTTAAACCAGAGCTGATGCTCCTGGTATGTTAATGGAATTTCAATATCCTCGAAAGGAATGTATTCCTCTGGTGGATCATCTTCTTTGTAGAAGTGAAACATGTGTGTTACTGAATTGGATTCAGGAAATATTACCCATGAATAGAATACCTCTGTCTGAAAGGATTCATGTGCCTCTATCACGAAAACTGCTCTACCTCCTCTTGGTGGTAGGCCATGTTTTATGAGTTTTAGAGTGATGGCTCTTCTTAAGTTTGGAGTGATGTCTATAACACCCTCCTCGGTTTCAATAAAACCTGTAAAGTTAAAAACTGCTGCTAGGGCTGGATCAGCCGCAGCTCCACCGTTTCCGGCGTCATTGTCGGAATCAGGCATTTTTGTTTTTTGAAAAATGTAGAACAAGTTTCAAGGAAACAAAGATAAGGTGCACAATATTTTGGAACACTGTATCCTTCAACGTTGAGCAAACCAAACAGCTAATATATAGGGTACTGCCCTATGTAGCCGTGGTGGATACTTAACCCTGCCCACTCCAGATGTCGTTTGGAGTATATGGGTAGGGGTCTCTGAGAGAAAAAGCACGGCTGAGTTACTCAGTATCTAACGTTGAATTACCGCCTTACCAAACCGTTGGGCGCCATGTAGTGTAGCTCCTATTTCCCTAATAGGCTCTGCGCATTGGAATAATATATCCTATAGGTTTGACATAGGACTAAGGTCAGTATGTCCCTATCGAGTATATTAAACTTAATTACTTGTGCCAGCTAGCTCAGAGGCCACTAGAAACTCCTTGACAACAAGAAGGGAGTAGTTTCTGGCAGCCGCAAAACATGACCACTTTGTTTCCCTTTAGAATCAGAACGTGTCCCAGAGTCGTGGAAATAATAGATAACTATTTCACTCAGCTCAATCGTGCATGCTTAGTTTTCTCCAAGTTACACAGAAAGAAATAGACGGGCGTTTCAATAAAAGATTTATTGAACAGTCTTGTTTCTGATGTAAGTAAAATGTGCTGTTACGATCACAAGACAGTATGTGAGATAAATAATGTACAGTGTGAGCAGTAGAAATAAATAATACTGCGATAGCATTATCTTTTAGTACATATGCCTTTACATAAATAACACAGACTAAAAATGCGAGTACTCGTACGATGCATTTCTAATCTAGTTCTACCCCAATGTACCTAACCTAACCTAGGTGTAGGGAGAGGTATGAAGTAGGTGAAGTATTCCTTACTATGGTATACTAAGAGTATGTTAAGCCTAGTATGCCTAGTATGCCAAGAGTCCCTCTAGGTTTCTAGTCAGCTCCATACCTTAAGAATGAGAGAGGTAGGAATCTCTTGCCAGACTCGAACTCCAACACCCCGCGAGGGAAGTCAGATCACTGGAAGCTGGACTCTCTGCGTGCAGGGATGATAGCGTCTTCTCAGTGCGTCAGGCCGGGAAACGGGCTCCTCTGAAGTCGAGGTCTCCTCTAGTTTACAAGGGCTAGGGAAGGTATATTTATACCTGAGAGGTACCTCAGAATGTTAGCATTGATGTGAGTCGGACAGCGGAAGACGTCATGAATGAACCCCTAAGGAATAATGGTTCATGCATAATATATGAGTCCTTGAAGAAATCAATAGTCCTGGGCTAGGGAAACTCCCGCAGCCTAAGGGCCTGTTCTTCATGAACTCGTTGTGACGTTAGGGTGGACGGATGTCAGAGACCATGCCTGTATTTGGAGTGCACGGTTTAATGCCTAAATAAGGACTGGGATTTTATACCTATATAAGGGCAGGGCCAATTGTGCCTATATAAGGACATGATACTGGAAAGCCCGTTTATGGACACCCTAAGAGGAATACAACATTGGGATCGAGGTAAAATTAGTTAATAAGAAGATGGAGGCCAGCAGCTTTTATGGCTCGTCAGAGCCCTCTAGACTCATTTGATAAAATGGGATAAATACGTAGGCCGGGACTCGATGTACCTGTGCTTCGAAATATTCCCAACATCCGGTCTTGGCAGCCCATCTTCTCTCTGGCATGCGCGATTCCAAGGCGCGAATTAGCTAGCTACACGTGTTTGTTTGGACACATAAAATTTGTATGAAAAGACTTGCATTTTGGGGAAAAGTGCAGACACGCGTGCATACCCCTGCAATGTTTCTAAAATCAAAAAAGATCACAATGCGAGGCGTTCTATGTTGTTAGAGTACATTTTATTTACAGTAGGAGTCAACTAATCGCAAACGTTGGTATTTCAAACTATAATAAACTGACAAAAGCGGATGCACTAAGACAAGGAATAAAACATTGAGAGGGATATTCTCAAGAACGTGCGATAAACATCGCCAAAATAGGTTAACGCAAGTTTTCATATTGCCGTCTATCGCGGGAAAATAACCCTGTGTTAATGTGGCATTCACAACACGGCGGTAACATGCGATAGTACCCCGATAACGCGGCAAATGTCTGCAATAACACTACCGGGACGGCGATAAAAATCTCAACCCGAATGTGAAAAAAGTTGCGATGTGCCCAACCGTGAAAAAAAATCCAGCGAGAAGCAGCGCCAGGCCTGCAAGTCCCAGCCTGCAAAAAGCACAATAAAAGCGGCAACACAAAACACAAACAAAACACATACAACTGCGAAGCACCATGGAGGTAGCCGGAGCAAGCACAGAGGACAACCAGAACCCCACAAGCCCCACGAAGGACCAGCCTGGGACCTCAGGGTCAGGGAAGGGCAACTAGAAGAAGAAGAGGAAGACGCGGTTCAGTCTGCAGGAAAACAGGATCCTGATCACGGAGGTGATAGAACACCATCAACAACTGTACGTCACCTCCACTGTGTCATTGGCAACAAAAAATACAATATGGCAGTCCATCCTGGACAAGGCGAATGCAGTCGGAGTGCTGAGGAGGACAATGGACGAGGTCAAGAGGCGCTGGAATGATGTGAAGTGCAAGACCAAGCAGAAACTCGCAGACAACCAGAAGGCAGCAATGCAGACTGGAGGTGGGAGTCCAGCGCCACAGGAGGAGCTGGATGAGATGGAGGAAATGGTGTCCACAGTCATCAGTGGGGAGACAGTGGCAGGAGTTGGGGGACCGGACACTGCTCAACATGACCCGACACAACAGCAACAGGGTGAGTAACCACCAGGGACTGGGGGACGGGGGAGATGGGCACAATGGCACACATGCACAATTAAGTAGAGCACATCTGCGGACAAACCATGGCCAAGAGTCACAACTCCAACCAAGAGCCCAATTTACCCAAGTCTGCAACAGCACTTCATAAGCACAGAAGTGAAAGCCACACCGCCTGAAAGGGATAAGGGCCAGCCAAATCAGAGCTGAAGAGGCAACTCATCTACAATGCAGCACACACACATAAGATCCAGAGCACCGCAACATTTACAACAATGTTGAACAAACAGCAACAACAGCACAACAGAACAGAGGACACAACTGCTGCCGCTTGTGTGTGGAAAATGGCCATTCGCATGTGGCACAGCAGGAAACTGTGAGATGATAATGTACTAGTACAACCCCACATCCCTGATGGTGCAGTAATGCATGTATGGCCGTGACCCAGATAGGCAGTGAGACACACATTGTCATGCAAATCAACACTCATCACAGTTGAATACAAGTGAAGGTGGTAGACTTTATTAGCATATGCGTGTCAGTACGGCCAAGATAAGTGCCACAACATGCAGACCAATGCAGCAGTATGTCAGAACGTGGTACGTTGCCAAGCGCCGCTGTCCACTCCGGGGAAGTGCCGCACCATTCACAGGTGTGTGTTTACCCGTGTTGTTGTCCGCTCATGTATTCGGAGTCCAGGCGAATGCAGCCATGTCCACTGTCGTCGTGGGAGATGTGACCAGAACCCCAAGTTCCAACAAGGTGTTGGGACATGTGCAATGTGTTCCAAACTGTTGTGTCTGCAGGTACGTAGTTACACGTCCATGAAAGCGAGTGCAGCTTCGTAGGCAATCATTTCCAACATGAGGTCGTCGTCGACTTCATTGAACAGGACGGCGAGGCTAACCATTAGCAGGTCCGGACAGATGTGCTGCGTCCACCCCCTTTCACCACTACAACCCAATAGGGGAGCGGCTCAATTTGCTCACTGCACACGAGGAGTTCTGCAATCTCCCAGGTCCAGCTGCCAGCATGTATGCCAAGTATCCAGGCATCCCATAGATGGGTGTCACAGTGACACTCATGGTCGTGGGCCAACAGGGGGCGCACACACATGTCGAAATCCAGTTCGGCTACCGTCCTGTTGGATAGGCAGACATCCATGGACCACTCGAATATGCACGAGCGACAATGCAACACAGGTTGCACGCAGGTGACGTTGGCAAGGCGGAAACTCAGCTCGTAACTGATCCGCAGCACTACCAATGGCAGTGCCCCCAGTAAATGCAGCATACGTGCACGGTAGAGTTCCACGTGACAGGGGTTGTGCAAGTGTCCGGGATGGTCTGCCATTGCGTTAGTGGCTCTGGTTGAAGTGGCACTGTTCTGACCTGCGCCAGTTCTGTGGATGAAATGCCACAGCTCGGAGCAATGAGTTGTTTTAGTGTGCAACGGTTGTACGCCTGGGTTAATGTGGGAGTAAGTGTGAAGGCCATTCCATGCAAGATAACTTCGAGCAAGGACTTCTGTGTGTGGGGTGTGTATACGTTGGTCTTTCGTCGGGCTGTGCGCAGTGTGGGAGTCGTCATCAGCTGCTAAAGTATCTGTCAGGGGGTGCCGGGCACATGCAATTCCGAGGTCGGAGGTGTAGATGTGCTTCCGCCTGATAGCTCAGACAAAGGAGCATTCATCCCTAATGTTAGTTTCTCATCTGCTTGCATTCAGGTACTGTGAAGTGGCTTGTTGGGGGTGGGGTGGGATGTGTGCGACTTTGGGATTCATGTTCGACATGTCTTGCATGTGGCAAATGAGCGGCATCACTGTGTGTAACGTTGCCTCACAGCTGCTCCTCCCGAGCCTATTTACTTGTGTGCGCTGCGCGGTTGCATCACTGGCACTCCTACGGCACACCATTGTCATGCCTGTCTGCGCATGTCCACAAGCCTGACAACGACACTGTGATGTTGGCCATTGGAGGTGGGCGGCCACGTGAGTGTAGGCCTGTGGGAAGGATAGGGCGGACACAGACGTAGAGTTCATGCCTGGCTGAACTCGCGCTGCGATTAAGGCTAGGCATTTGGCTCATGCTGCGGCAATACAGATACACACAACACTTGGCATGTATGAGCCAAGACCCCAAGCGGTCTTGCGCTCCTTCATTTCCCCGTTCATGCGAGCCCGCCCTCCGGGTGCATGCTACATTGCAACATTGTCGATTGCGGACTGGGTGGTGCCGACACTACAACAGAGACACACGCATTAGTTACTTCCTTGTCCAGGCCAGAACTGAACCACGCCCAGAGCCCCGGGGAAATCCTTCACACCCCTACGCTGGCTTGGCGTACGCCGGCCCAGCCCACTCCGCTTACGCTTACAGGGGGGGGGGACAAAGCTACGTGTCCAAGGTCGTACCCACTGCCTGAGGTGACATGGTTGCGTCCGCTGTCCACAGCACAATGTAATGTGGTAGGGCCCTGGCCCAACATGCATACTTAATGACCACACGGACACACTTAGATAGATAGTTGAACTGGCTACGGGCACGTGCGCCCGGCCACTTTTTAATACCAGGGTCACATGTCCAGTGACGCCTGTGCTGGATGGGTGTGGGGTGAGTGTAAGCCAGCCCTCAGGGAGTGGTTGGTGATGGCAACAACTAGAACACTGATCATCGGATCACACACACAGATTCAATCATAAAGGGTCCATGACTTGCAGTGCACTGAGGTAGGGGCACCAGAGCTGAGGGTGCTCATGTGAAGGAATTGTTAATGATTTGGTCCCTTCGGGATATTCCTGCTGCAGCTGCAGTGGGGTGTGGTACACCTGCCTCATCTTCATCATCATCGTCCCAGGTCTTCCCCACTGCCTGAGGTGACATTGTTGCGTCCGCTGTCCACAGCACAAAACTCAATCATGAAGGGTCCATGTGTTGTGGTGCACTGAGTTAGTGGCACCTGAAGAGCTGAGCAGGGTATCAAGCTGATGATGGCATCCAAGACAGGTGTTAGCAACTTAGATAGGTTGGCTGTGAGACTCCTCCGACTCTGGCAGTTGTTGGTTGGAGGTGGTCCTGGCGGTGGTGGCGGGTGTACAGCCAGCGATGATGGCGTGTCCTTGCATGTCAGGATTGGATTTGGTTTGCGAGCCCTGCTGACCGTAGTGTAGGCCGGAGGCAGCTGTGAGTCAGTCAGTCAGTCAGAAAACTTTATTCGGCAGACAAGAGCCAAAAAAGTAAACATAGTCAAGAAAAAAGGACACAAATACAGAATTGAAACATCAATACAAAAAAACATTGAGTCACTAGATTAAAATACCAATACAAAACAGGTTAAAAAGAATCTCATTTAGCCATTTCATCATTCATATAAAAATCGTGGAGTAGTGCAAATAGTGTAAAGTGCAAAAAGTACTAAGTAAAAATCCACGGCTAATAAAAAAAAAAAAAAAAGTTTCAAAGGGGTACTTTAACATAAGTGGCAAGTTTATTCTGATAGCGGCAACTTTTTCCTGTGTCTAACGGCCGCTGTTAAGAAACTAGCCACACCCAATGATACCACAGGGGAGGGTAACATCTGGAGATAGACCAAGGCCGGTCTTACTTGAACAAACCGCCGTTCTCTAAGGAGCGGTAAAATGTATTTTTTACGCTAATAAGCATAAAGGGAACAGAAAAACAAAAAGTGTAATGTATCCTGATCCGAGAAATTGTCACAGGGACAGGGTCTAAGTAAGCCGGGTTTAGAATAACCTTGGGGAAATGCCAAGAGCCAAGGAACCAAGTTAAATCTGAATCTAGTCAAAACAAATCGATGGTATGCTTTGCTGACATAAGATAGATATGGCTGCATCTGCGAGCCCAGGGACAATAAAATAAATCGGCTCACTGAAGGTTTACTTAGTTCCATCTCCTCCCTCATACTCTGCCGCTTGTCCAAGAACTGCTTTTTCACTTCTTTAATTGCAGTCTTGGTCAGGACACCTGGGCTCGGGAACAAATCAGGGCGACCTAACCATCTAGTCTGTTCCATGACATATTTCAGCCATGGGATGGATAACACCCCCTCCAGTAACATACAGTCCGCAATTATTAGTTGATTAAGATTAGGGGCCGGGTTTGCCCATACTCTTAGCCAGCGTAACAATGGGGCAACCGCGATCTGGTCTGATATATAACCCGTTCCCAGTTCTTCATGTAGATTAAAAACAGGGGTTGCGGTAGGGACCGCCAGAAGTTTGCGCATAAAGTTATTCTCAGTCACCTGGATCCCCTTAACATCCTTGTATCCCCAAATGTCACACCCGTATGTAGCCATCGGAACACATTTTGCATTATAGACTTTTAATAATGCAGGTAGTGGCTTTGACCCCAGTCTTTTGGCAAAATTTAGAGTGGCACCTGCTCCTCGGGCTAATGTATTTTTTTTTAATAAAAGTTGCGGGCACCAAGATCCTCGCTCATCAAAAACCACACCTAAATACGGAAACGTAGGCACTTTAGTTAATTCTGCCCCCTTGCAGTAAAACTTAGTCTTGGCCACCCTTCCCAGCCCTATGGTCATGGTATGAGATTTCTTAAGATTTGTGGTTAGGTCTAGTGACTCCATAAAATGAGTAAAACAATTTAAAAGACGTTGAAGGCCCAATGCGGTTCTTGCCAGTAGGACCGCATCATCATCATATAAAAGGGCTGGGATCATTTTAGAACTGGCTCTTGGTACATCTTTGCAGCAGGCTGTTAGGGAGTCTCCTAATTTATTAATGTACAGTGTAAACAGCAGTGGAGCCAAAATGCATCCCTGCCGGACCCCCCTTTTTACTTCCCATGATTTTGTCAAGCTGCCATCAGTATTATACCGTACAGCAGCTGTGGTATTATCATGCGCTACTTGCAGGTAAGAGACCAAGTCTGCATCTATCCCCAGTTCACCTAACACCCGCCATAATTTGGATCTATTGACATAGTCAAAGGCTGAGGTTAGGTCCATGAAGGCAAAGTGTAAGACTCCCTTCCTGGCGATAGTGTACTTCCCGATAACTAACTGGAGATTAAGACACTGGTCCAAGGTCCCCTTCCCCTGTCTAAAGCCATATTGCAAATCTGAAATAATATTAGCTTGATCGAGATAAGTAGTTAGGCGATCCAAAATTACCTTCCCTAATGTTTTTGCTACAGAATCTAAAAGGGAGATTGGTCTATAGCAGGCGGGATCCGCCCGGTCTCCCTTTTTAAAAATGGGAATGATGACCGCTTTAGCCCAAGAAAATGGGAATCCGTAAATACAAGCTGCATTAAAAACACAAGTTAAAATCTTAGCCCAGACTCTATTGTCGGCCTTAAAAAGATCGGCTGGAACCCCATCTGGGCCGGGCGCCTTGCCTGCCGAGGCAGAGATGATAGCCTTATGAACTTCATCTATATTAAAATGAAGGGGGTTACTTGATGGACCGGGATTGACACTCCCTCCTCTGGTTCCAGATTTGCGTCACTGTAGATGTTACTAAAATGCTGAACCCATCGTTCTGGAGGAATCACGCAATCGCGACTAAGATTTTGGGTTTCTGAAAAATAGGAGCTATTAACCACAGACCAAAATTTCGTGCTGTCAGCCAAGATACTAGCTTGGTTGAGTGCATCCCAGGCCTCTTCCCTGATCTGCTTCTTCCTATTATATGTTGCTATTTTATAGGCCTTCCTCCGATTCCTAATTAATAGTTGATCCCTCGGTTTTTGTGCTAGGGCCTGTTTAAGTTCCTTATGGGCAGCCGAGCAAATATGATCGAACGAATTCTTTACTTTTGGGCATGTTGCTCTAGGTTTAGTTGTTAGATCAGAGGCTACCTGTTTAGTAATTTTTACAAAGGCTTCAAGGGTGGCTCTGCCATGCGAAAGAGGATCTGCATAGATCTGGAATTCGGTAGCACAGGTGGTATACAAATTATCAAGAAAACTCTCCGGAACAATCCTTTCCCATTTCAATCTCCTATCCTGCTGTTTGGTGCTAATATTCACATTTGACACCTGACTCAAGACCCCCTCCCTACGGATGACAGGCAGGTCAAGACCCAGTACTAGGGGATTATGGTCACTAAGACTATGCCAAATAGCACTTAGATTAATAACAGCCGGCACTAATGGGCCAGATACCATCATATAATCTATTGTGCTATGACTACCATTACCTACAAAAGTAGGAATCTGAAGCAAAGCATCCGAGTATTGTAAACAATGCAGATTGTGGGCCGAGAGTAAACTTTCAAGACAAATGCCAGAGGATGTATGCTCAAAATGGTTAGACTGTTCCGTGCCAACGCCCGTCTCCAGTGTAAAAGTGCAATTAGAATAGCACTGGTGAATATTAAAATCCCCTAAAATTAATGTGTCATAGTGAGCTTGATTTCCTTCCCCGTACTTTTCCAAGAGATCATCTACAGCTAAAAGATGTTCCGTCTCCTGGGATCTATTAAAGGAATTATAAAAATTAACAACTAACAGAGTGGGGAGGTTTTTACCAGATAGTTCCACTGCCAAAATATTAAGTGACCGACAATCAATCAATTTTGCTTTATATGAAAGCTTGAGAGAAAACATTAAAAGAAGGCCCCCCGAGCTCTACCCATATTCGATTGAGTAGCATATTTACAAAAGGTGGTAAAACCATCCAGGTAAAAACAGTTTTTAGGCTCCCATGTTTCCTGTAGTGCAATAATATGATGGTTACCTAGAAACTCTTCCCACACTGTATTACCCCGCTTGGACCTAATGCCAGCTATATTCCAGGATAATACTTTCACAGTATAATCTGGCAGGTTGACCAAAGTGGGAGTTGAGGTTGGATAGATATCCAACTGTGATGAAAGTGTAGACACGGATGGTCGTGGATTAATAAAAATATCCGGTGTCAACATGTCACCCTGGGGTTTATCCACCACCATTAATGGTCAATCATTTTCATCTAAGCTCATGGGGCGGGCCAAAGGTGAGTAACGATTATGCAAAGTTAGCCCTAAGTTCATATTCCCCTCATGAGTAGGTTTAACCGGTTTAAAAGGAGGCTGCCACTCAGAGTTTACTAGAGGACATTTACGAGGGTAGAAATACTGTAGGGGGACTATTCTAATTGTAGACCTAAAACCGGCCTTGAGCTAACAGCCCAAAAGAGCCGAAACATGCCTGGGGCTTTTAAAATTTACTATAATACAGTCACCCTCAATGTTTTTCTTAGTCCCATGACCTATCCACCCCACTCTTCTGGCCATAATAATATCATTCATGGTATTAAGACCACCAACCATATTACTCTTACACCAATGAGCGGTTTTGTGGATCAAATCCATAACGGATTCCTTGGAATCTGATGTAAGTGTAGGGACTCCTATAAAAACAGCCACTAAAGGCGCTGATTGGGGAGGGAGATCAATTATAGTCGGGGTGTGGGTCATTGCCTTTTTCGGATCTGCAGATGAAGGGATTCTCAATCGCAAATGCTTATCAAAATTTCCCTGGCCCTGCATAGTTGCCATCGGGGGTATAGTAACAGCATCCCCCACTGTCTGGTTGGTGAGATTTGTATTACATTTATTGTTAGAAGGCCGGGGCAACTGATATTGGTCTTGGGAGGTACTAGGCTGCTCGGCTTGTTTCAGACTACCCCCCCCTGGGCTGGCCCCCCCCTCACCCCTGTTCTGATGTTACTTTCGGGGGAGCAGCTAGTTGATTGAGAAACTAGAGCATTAATTTTTGTCTCAATCTCATCCAATTTTACAAATAAGGGCACTAGCGAGTCTTTAGTCCGCTTTTCCAACCTTACTGCAAATTTATCCAACAATGATTCCAGGTTACAGTTTATGGGAATTTTAGCCCGTGGTGATATCCTCAGTGCTCCTTTCCCGCCAGTTCTCTTCCTTTTCGTAGTCGGGGAGCCTGATCCCTCTTCTAGGGTCACTGCTGCTACAGAGACCCCCGGAGCTACTTCAACATCCTCGCCTTGGCTGCCTGATGGCAACATCTGAGACATGTACGTAAATCCTTCTTCTGCCGAATCCTGTGTAACACTCGGCATGTCGCCCTCTACTCGGGCTAATTTCTCAGATTCCAGAGACAACCTTTTTTCAGTTAAGGCTATTTCTTTGGTGATGGCATTAGCTGCCTTAGTTAAAAATAAGTCTATAGTTCCAGCTGATCCCGCAGTGTTAGCCCCCTTTGCGCCCCTTGTGTAGTAGCTAGTTTCCTTTGCCCATGACTATAGGCTAAGTGGTAAGTCAATAGCTGAAGACTAAAACGGGGCAATGTAAACCACCGAACAACTTCAAATAAACAAAGTCTTAGGGCTCCAAAAACAGAAAAAGCGAACGCAGCAGTACCTTGTTCTTGTTCTGAATTAGCTCACGGCCAGGCGTGTAGATGTGTCCGCAAAGTTAAAATCAAGGGACCTGGCCCAGCCCAGCCGCTTACGGCCGCTGACGGGCGCAGACGGACCCGCCCTTGGCCCGGGCTTTGCCCGCGCGCGTCCCGCGCCGCGGGAGCCCTGCAGAAGTTTTAAAGCGCCTCCGGGCGCGTATAGCGGGCGTCGGCGGCGTGGTCAGCCGCACGGGAGCCTGGGACTTGTGGTCCAGTCCCGCTCCCCCTCCAGATCACAGGCACGAAAAACGGCTTCACCGGGCAGCTGTCAGAAAGGGCACACAGCCACGTGACGATGACTTGTGGTGCACTGAGTTAGTGGCACCTCGAGCGCTCGGCGGGTGCGCAGCCTGCGCTGATGCGTCGTCCGGGCGGCCCGCCCTGGAAGCAATGTCTTTTGCCTACTGGACTCTGCCATAAATGAATCAAGACTCAATTTGATTTGCGAGCCCTGCTGACCGCAGTGTAGGCCGGAGGCAGCGGTCAGCAAGGGCACACAGCCACGTGGCGTCGACTTGTGTTGCACAGGGTCAGTGGCACCTGGAGCGCTCAGCAGGTGCACAGCCAACGACGATGCGCCGTCCGTGCGGCCTGCACTGGGTGCAATGTTTTTCGCCTACTGAATTCTGCCTCCATATTGCCACGTGGGTCGGCTTGTGTTGCACAGGGTCAGTGGCACCTGGAGCGCTCAGCAGGTGCACAGCCAACGACGATGCGCCGTCCGTGCGGGCCACACTGGGTGCAATGTTTTTCGCCTACTGAATTCTGCCTCAATATTGCCACGTGGCGTCGGCTTGTGTTGCACAGGGTCAGTGGCACCTGGAGCGCTCAGCAGGTGCACAGCCAACGAGATGCGTCGTTTGACTTGGGGGACCTGCTGACCGCAGTGTAGGCCGGAGGCAGCGGTCAGCGAGGGCCCACAGCCACGTGGTGATGACTTGTGTTGCACAGGGTCAGTGGCACCTGGAGCGCTCAGTGGGTGCACAGCCAACGATGATGCGTCGTTTGACTTGGGGGACCTGCTGACCGCAGTGTAGGCCGGAGGCAGCGATCAGCGAGGGCGAGGGCCCACAGCCACGTGGCGATGACTTGTGGTGCACTGAGTTAGTGGCACCTGGAGCGCTCAGCGGGTGTGCAGCCAACGATGATGCGCCATCCGGGCAGGCCGCACTGGGGGCAATGTCTGTTGACTAGTGGTTTCCTCCATTAACAGAAATGTGGCACGATTTGAATTGTGGGACCTGCTGACCGCAGTGTAGGACAAAGGCAGTATCCGGCATCTCCAGACGTCACAAGGGAGTTGTCACTGCCCTTCAGCCCAGAGAACCTGCTACAGTATGTTAAGGAGTGTTTTTCCCCCTTTGAGCCATCGAATCTAAATTTGCGACATAGCACGAGGTGTCGTGTTAGAGACAACGTTATCTTCCAAAATGGCAGCTGGCTGTGAAATTTTCCTCACAACATGATATGAGGTTGCTGTCTCTCATCTTTAAAGTTCCTAAATTTTTATTTTAGTTTGACTAAGATCTTTACTGCATCTCTTTGGCTCGACACAACGCTCTGTTCATAGCTACCATATATAACGAAAGGAGGTTTCTCTTCACGTCTTGAAGCTCTTAAATGACGACAGCTGACGTAAAGTTGGTCTCATATTGTACTATTCGACTGGTCATACATTGCCATATCTGGGCTGGTTATCCTTCTCAAATTCTTTCTGATGGCAGTTGTTGTGACCCTATCTAAATGGCGGAAGGCATGGGGGTCAACACAAAAGACAGAGACTCTAAAGGTCATTTAAAGTGCTCTAAACAAACCTCTCCTACTCCGGAATCACCAACCAAGAGTAACCTTGAGTCTTCTTCTACTTTGGAAGCGATTCTACTTAAGCTTAATACTGTACATGATATCGCACAAAGCACTAAAACTAATACTGATTTACTTCAGGTAGAGGTGGCTGCAATTCGCAATGATCTTAAGTCTCTCTCAATACGTGTTTCCAATACGGAATCTAGAATAAGTAATGTGGAAGACTTTACAAATAAACAGGCGAAGTATATCCAAAATATGGAGCTCTCTATTACTGCTCTGAGGAGAGATCTCACAGAACAAGAAGATCGTAATAGAAGAAGCAATCTTCGTATTTTTGGTTTGCCGGAGGATTGTGAGAAATCTGCGCCTTCAGTAATTGATTTCCTGCTTACATGGATTCCAAATACCTTGAATATTTCCTTCAATAAAGACTTTGAGATAGAGCGTGCCCACAGAGTTCCAACCTTCAAACCAAGATCGATGTCCTCTCCAAGGCCTCTGATTTTTAAACCTTTGCGCCATCAACATACAGAAATAATTCTGGCACAAATTAGGAAAATTAAGTCGATACAGTGGGAGGGTCACAGAATATCCATCTCACAAGACTTTGCTAGAGACACCGTGATCCGCCATAAAGGCTTTCTGAATCTACATAAGAGACTTACTGATTTAAATATCCCATTCTCTTTTGCTGGTCCATCAAGATTCCGGATCACTTTCAAAGGCCGCCCACAGTTCTTTTATGAGCCTTCAGATCTCAGGACATTTTTGAATAATCAATCTGATTCGCAAATGGACTCAAACTCTCTTCCTGGTACTTCTCGTCTCTAATGTTTTTATATTTATATTTATTGACATGGTCTGTACCTAATATTTTCTCATTATCTAGTATTGATGCTGGTGCCTTTCTTTTTCTCTATCAACTGGTACTCTTTCATTTAGGATAGGGTAATGTTGTATATTGTATTTAGTTTTGAGTCAAGGTCACATCTCTGGTTTTATTATATACAATGTTGGTCAACCATACTCATATGCCCTTTTGTACTGTTTGGGTCTATAGCCTTAGTATTGATCTGTACTGGGTGAGCGGACCTACTTTATATGGTTCCTAGCAGCTATGTGGTTATATCTGATTATTATTATTATATCTTTAAATTTTTACTCATTTCTATCTTTTCCTCTTTTCTAATATCTCACTATCAGTAAGTATTTGATGCTTTATTTACTTGCTTCTTCCACTTTTATCTTTTACTTCTTATTCCATCTTTCCTCTTTCAATGATCTTTTGAAGGGGTAATCTATTTATATATTATATTGTTCTCTGATACCATTGACCAACAACGAAATGATGGGTCTACATTGGGCCTATGCCATAGTTTTGATGTACCGTGGTCATTTATGCTATATAATACGTACTTATTTTGAGAATAATAATATGTAATTCTGTGTTTTGCACTTTACCTCTTAGAGACTATTTCTTTATAAACTAAATGTTTGTCTGTTTCTCTTTATCCTGTGGATTATCACTTGATTTCTCTTTCATTAATTTCTTGATAAAGGTTAGTACTCAATTTTCTATTTCATGTACCCTATTTCCCTTCTTCATCTTACTCTTCTCTCTCTCGTTCTCCTGTTTGGTTAGTTTATTCTATCTTTTACTCTATTTCTTCTCTTTTCTCGGTGCCTTGTGTTGATGGTATTTAGACATATGTATATACTATTTATTGATATTATTGATCTTCATCGGATTGCCAATTATTTGAGGATATGTGTTATTCTTTTTTATACATGTATTTACTATTTATTTATTTTTTGATCTAATCTTTTAATGTATTTTTAACTCGGACTTTACTCCATTATAGCCATGTTGCTTTGCTCATGAATTTCATCCTACATTAGATACTCTATTTATATTTAATTGTGATCTAATAGGTGTTTTAATTGTATGAGATTGTTCCTGTTTTTTATTATTCTACCATGTTAGAGCTGGCTATTTATTCCATATATTGTATTTATGTATTTACTTATGAAATATTACCTATCTTTCATATGTTTGTATACATTATATTTATTGATTTTACACTGTTTATCCTTACTAGTAAGTTGTAGTATTATACTAATACTCCTGAAACTACTGTACTTGTTCGTCGCTCAGCGGTCTGTTTATTGCTGAGCTGTCCTTACCAAGGTTGTTAGCCTCTGCTGTTGCTTTTCCACGTTGCTTCCCCCATGCAATTTGTCTCCTACAGACTTCCCCTGGTGGGGTTGTATTTTGTTGATACTCCGTTTTTCTCTGGAGTACTCTTGCTCTTTCTTTTCCTTCCCTATTCCTCGATTCCTTTCTTTCTTTCCACCCTATTTCTGGGACATCTGCTTCATTTTATTTTGGGATACATGTTTTATTTTCTTTAGTTTTCACTTTTTCTTGGCTGCCCCTTTTTCTTTTTACCAGTTGCATTCATTTATGTTGTCTCATACATCTCTATGCCTAGTTTAAATGTAGTTTCACTTAATGTTCGGGGGTTAATTCACCCTGTTAAGTGAGCCACAATTTTAGATTATTGCAAAAGTTTATCTGGGGATGTGGTTCTCCTCCAAGAAACTAAGATAGCCTTTAAAGAGGCTCTTCTTCTGAGGAAAGATTGGGTTCTTGATGTTACTTGCTCCGAGGCTGCGGGGAAGAAAAATGGAGTTGTTACTCTTATTTCCAAAAGCTCTGGTCTGTCTATTGTTACAGCTGAACATGATACCAATGGCAGGTGGTTACCTACTCGTTTGACTAATGGTTCGGATGATCTGTATATTATGAACTTATATGCTCCAAATATTGACAATCCACTTTTTTGGTGTTCCATAACTAAAAAACTTACTGATATTCCACACAATTCACGAACAATTGTAGGCGGAGATTTCAATCTTCCCTTGTTCCTATTTTGGATAGACACTCTGCTTTTAAGTTTCAACCCCCTAGGGCGCATAAACACATGCTCAATATGTGCTTGTCTCATCACCTTGTTGATGCGTGGAGATTGCATAATCCTACGGGCAGTGATCTCACGTTTTTCTCCTCTCCACATTCTAGCTTCTCTCATATTGATTATCTTTTGGTGGATGCCTCTCTTTTAAAACATACTATGAATGTTACGATTCATCCAATAGTTATTTCTGATCACGCAGCGGTCTCTTTAACTATCCTTAATCTCTCAGATACGAGAGGTCCTCGGAATTGGCGCCTCAATACAGAAATTTTGGAAGATAAGGATGAAGTTAATGAACTTAATGAAGAGATTGATAATTTCTTCAAAGATAATGAGTCTTCAGTGAATTCCCCAATAATATTGTGGGACGCATTTAAATGTACTATACGGGGTCACATTATTAAAAAAATGTCTAAACGAAACAGCGACATTAGAAAATCTCTTCAGTCTCTGGGGGATGATATCAAACGAAAAGAGGAACTATTTAGACACTCTAATGACAAATCGCTCCTACAAGAAATAAAACATTTGAAATACTCTTTCAACTCCATTGTCACTAAAAGAACTTACATTGGTGTCCATGCTCAAAAGTCCCGCCACTTATTACTACGGAATAGAGCTGGCAAACTGTTGGCCGCCACCCTGAAATATCAAAACACAAACACTACAGCTACTCATATCTCCCATATTATGGATAAAAATGGGTCAAAGAAATTTCATACCCAAGAAATTCTTGGTGTCTTTCCGGATTTTTATGAAACTCTGTACACACCTAAGGATCAAAGTTCCAAGACGACTTGCCGGCAGTTTCTTGATTCGATTCCTACTAATACTATTTCGCATTCTGATATGATTGAATTGGGGAAACCGATTGATACTGACGAGATCATTCTGGCTATTAAGGCTACTCGCTCGGGGAAGGCTCCGGGCCCAGATGGATTCCCTATTGCCTTTTATAAAACATTTTCCCCCTCAATAATCAAATATCTTAAGAAGGTCTTTGACAATTATGTTCCTTCTGGCAAAGTCTCTGGCTCAGCTGCTGAAGCTACTATTGTAGTAATTCCGAAGGATGGCAAAGATCATTTCGTCCAATTTCATTATTAAATATGGAAGCTAAAATCTTTGCTAAGATCTTGGCTAAACGCTTAGAGGGACTAATTCCTAATATTATCCATGAATCCCAAACAGGCTTTGTTAAGAGATGACTTGCTAAAGACAATATTCAAACCTTTTGCCATATTTTAGAGAAAGCAAAACTTTCTGTATTGCCATCGGCGGCAATCACACTTGACGCCGAAAAGGCTTTCGGCAAAGTCTCTTGGCCTTTCTTACAAGCAGTGCTAGAATCCCATAACCTCGGTGACTCCTTTATCAATATGGTAATGTCGCTCTATGCACAGCCAAAAGCTAATATCAGAATTAATGGCGCTACATCTTCCTTTTTTAATCTTCGTCAAGGTACTAGACAAGGGTGCCCTTTATCACCCCTTCTATTTTTCTTGTCTATAGACCCACTCCTTCGTCTACTAAATCTGAACCAGAGTATCAAAGGCTTTCAATTTGGTTCGTATACGCTTAAAACAGCTGCTTACGCTGATGATGTCCTTATTTTTTCAGAGGACATTGCAACAGCGATTCCTGCTATTTCTAACATCATTAAGGATTTCTCGTTTGTTTCCGGGTACACTCTTAACAAAGAAAAAACAGAAATGTTCCCCCTCAACTCGTTGTGCTTTTCTTCTCACATGGGTGACTCAGGTTTGAAATGGCAATCATCTCGTATTAAATACTTAGGGATTTGGTTCTGTAAGGATCTATCGAATACTATCACTTGTAACGAATCCCATATCATATCTATAGTTAAAGATCTTTTGTCTTCCTGGTCTCCTAAATATATTTCTTGGTGGGGAAGATTACAAACTCTTAAAATGATGATTACCCCGATTATTAACTTTTTATCCTCAATGTTACCTATAAAACCTTCTTCTACCTTCTTCCATGAGATTGATTCAATCTCTTCAAAAGTTCTATGGAATGATAAGAGAGCTAGAATTGCTTTAAACACCTTAGGAAACCTTCTATCCTGGGCGGCTGTAATTTTCCAGATTGGAACTTGTATCAGATCGCTTTCCCTGCATCTCAAGGTGCACTTTGGTTCTTACCGGACTCCCACCATTTACCCCCTTGGAGTTATATTGAACGTGAGCTGTGTACTCCCTTTTCCACTACTTCCTTACTTACAGCTTCTAAACTTGGGTTTGATCATTCTCAACGTATCATACAAGACACGATTAATGCACTAAAATTTATCGACAAAAAAGTATCCAAACCTATTCATAAATCAAGATGGTCCTCTTTATGGCACAATCCTAAACTTGGTACTGATATCGATCCTACTACTGCCGCTTCGTGGGCTACTAAGTGTATCAGATTGGTGAAAGATCTTTATGATTCCAATCATGACCCGCTTCCCTTCTCTCTCTTAGCCAAAACATATAACCTTAGTAACATGGGGGCCTATTACGATGGCGGACGGAGACACGACCGTGGTGCCGGCAGTGGCGGTTACACCCATTTACCGCACGCCGCCAGCGGTCTACACGCCCGCCATATTAGGATGGCCACACATTGTCCATTTCCCGTCTGCCGCGGTGCGACGCCGACCGCCTTCAAAGTGCGCCCACCACCGCGGCGGAGTGAGCCAATCACCACACACCGCCGTGCGGAATGACGTCCCGTACGCCGAAGATATTACGATGCCGGAAACATGGCAGCGCACCGCGACGGAGAAACCGCACAGCGAGAGACGGCGGAGACAGAAAAGAGACACCCGGTACACACCGTGATGGATCCTGCCCTACACACCATCCCGGTGCTGTACATGATACACCACCTGCAAGCCATCGTCCGCTGCGGACGCCTCCGCAGGTACGTACAGACACAACAGTGCAAGTAACACAATACACAGCTCCAGGGTGGAAAAACGTCGCATGGGAACACCACACACCCCTGTGGGGACAGGCACACAGCCATCACTGCACACACACATGTCCCACCTGTGACAAACACACCTCACCACATACTGCCCACCCATGTTCCGCCATCATGAACAAAAGTCCCGGTCACGTCACCGCCGCGGTCAGTGTGCAGGAAACCATGCACACAACGCAGAGCCCAGGGCCACCGCCTGCCAAGGGCAGCGTACAAATAGCACAGAGCCACAACTCCACCCACAACACACTAGCTACCTCCCTGAAGGGACACAACATGTGCCTCCCAAGTGCCACTCCTGCACAACAACCACACAACTAAAGCCACACCATGCCCCACGTCCCAACAACTGCATATACAGCCACAGCAGGACCCTTTGCACAGGAACACATAGCACAAAAGCCCAGGCCCCAGCCAACACACACACCACAGCAACATCACAAACAAGCCAAGAACACTGAGGCCAGGCACAACATGTACACACACACAGATGAGGACCAAACACTTCACTGCACACACTACCTGACAAGTCACACACACACACACCACCCTGACTCACAGCCACATACACACACCACATGCCAGCAGTAATGGAGGACAACATATAGGAAAGCCAAAGTGAGGTGCCCACAAATGGAAGGGCAGTGACACAACCATCAAGCATGTGTGATGCTTATGCAAGACAAGACACATGTGAGAACACACACAGCCCATCACAGCACACATGGCTGACACAGTCAGTCAACACAAACCACGGTCACCTCAATGCAACAACTCCTGGAGACAGCAAGGACACCCATGTATAGGCACAGGGATGAAAGGAAGGCCCTGAACTCAAACACTGACCAGCCACACATAGGCATCCAAATACTGGACAAGAGAATGTCTGCTGCACAACACACAGGGCCCAGTGACACACTACATGACAGCCAAGCACAAGTAGGATATGTCACACATACCTCCTCTCACAACAGCACCACACAATACTGCCATGTGCACAAAACACAACCACAGGGCTCAACAAGTACACATACAGGCACACCACTCCAGGGTGACACATGGCAGTAGTTGACAATGCAGGTGCACACATATCCACAGTCACAACAAAGTCACCCCTTCACACCATACACCTCTCCACCACCCAAGTGCACACATTGGAAGTAAGCCATGGGACCTGGATAACTCAACACCACAAGATGTCCATACACCTACACTGATTGGCACACAGAAAGGAAGCTCACACAGACCCCATGACCCTGGCCTGCCTGCCTGTAAGCCTGTGCCCAAACTCCCACCCTGTGCTGCCATTGCCCACAAACCTGACATGTGTCCACCATAGATAACATGAGCAAAGAAGGATGATGACAACAAGAATTCATTGCCAACCACCTGCACTGCACCCATAAGTATCACAGTCAGGTAGAAATGAAGTGCCTCCCACCCCTGCAAAAAAAATGAAATGTGAGACAACCTATTGGCAATGTTGAAGTGGCATACTGAGCATGTGACACAGTAAACCATGCACACACAGAAACAACTTTATTCAGGAAGGACACTGACACAACTCACAGCAGGACCAACTGTGTTTATTCACAATTTGCATAGTGAGACAACAAATTTGGGCAACAGCAAGGCCAGTGGGCATTTCAATATGCACAGTATTTACATGAGAAGCTGCACAGGCAGGGAGCAAACAGCAGTGAGCAATAAGGCCAGTGGCCAGTCCAATGTGCAGATGAAGTCCATGAGAAGCTGCACAGGCAGAGGGCAAATAGCAGTGAACAAAAAGGCCAGTGCCCAGTCCAATGTGCAGATGAAGTCCATGAGAAGCTGCACAGGCAGGGGGCAAATAGTAGTGAACAACAAGGCCAGTGGCCAGTCCAAAGTGCAGGTGAGGTACATGAGATCCTGCACAGGCAAGGGGCAAACACCAGTGAACAGCAAGGCCAGTGGCCAGTCCAATGTGCAGGTGAGGTACATGAGAAGCTGCACAGCCAGGGAGCAAATAGCAGTGAACAACAAGGCCAGTGGCCAGTACAATGTGCAGAGTGGGGACATCAGAAGCTGCACAAGCAGGGGGCAAACAGCAGTGAACAGCAAGGCCAGTGGCCAGGACACAGTGCAGGTGAGGTACATGAGAAGCTGCACAGGCAAGGGGCAAACAGCAGTGAACAGCAAGGCCAGTGGCCAGGACACAGTGCAGGTGAGGTACATGAGAAGCTGCACAGCCAGGGAGCAAATAGCAGTGAACAACAAGGCCAGTGGCCAGTACAATGTGCAGATGAAGTCCATGAGAAGCTGCACAGGCAGGGGGAAAATAGCAGTGAACAAAAAGGCCAGTGGCCAGTCCAATGTGCAGATGAAGCCCATGAGAAGCTGCACAGGCAGGGGGCAAATAGCAGTGAACAAAAAGGCCAGTGGCCAGTCCAATGTGCAGATGAAGCCCATGAGAAGCTGCACAGGCAGGGGGCAAACAGCAGTGAACAAAAAGGCCAGTGGCCAGTCCAATGTGCAGATGAAGTCCATGAGAAGCTGCACAGGCAGGGGGCAAATAGCAGTGAACAACAAGGCCAGTGGCCAGTACAATGTGCAGATGAAGTCCATGAGAAGCTGCACAGCTAGGGAGCAAATAGCAGTGAACAACAAGGCCAGTGGCCAGTACAATGTGCAGATGAAGTCCATGAGAAGCTGCACAGCCAGGGAGCAAATAGCAGTGAACAACAAGGCCAGTGGCCAGTACAATGTGCAGAGTGGGGACATCAGAAGCTGCACAGGCAGGGGGCAAATAGCAGTGAACAATAAGGCCAGTACATTGTGCAGAGTGGGGACATCAGAAGCTGCACAGGCAGGGGGCAAATAGCAGTGAACAACAAGGCCAGTGGCCAGTACAATGTGCAGAGTAGGGACATCAGAAGCTGCACAGGCAGGGAGCAAATAGCAGTGAACAACAGGGCCAGTGGCCAGTACAATGTGCAGATGAAGTCCATGAGAAGCTGCACAGACAGGGAGCAAATAGCAGTGAACAATAAGGCCAGTAAATTGTGCAGAGTAGTGACATCAGAAGCTACACAGGGAATGTATGCAACTCTACCATGCCATGCCCAGCCACAGAGTAATGGGGCAAACAATGGGCATCACACGCACCGCTGTGGACAGACAGGTGTGTGAGGGTGACCACCACTCAGATGGGGCTGTCTGTCGGACTTAGAGCTGACTGTGTGTTGGGGTCAGTTGGAGGGCTGCCCTGGGCAGTGGGAGGAACAACTGTGGAAGAGCCATCTCTGCTTGTAGGAGCTGGGGGGCTGCTTGGACCAGGTGCGGTGGTGGCACGGGGAGGTGGACTCATGCCCTGGTGAGACACAGTGCGTGCCAGAGATTGTGGAGGGGTGCCTCTCCACTTCTTGGGGATCCTGAAAGGCTTCCCTGCCTGGGGATTGAGGTGAACTGGGGCGGACACAACAGGTGACCCCACTACCAAAGCTGATTCTGGTGTGGATGGTGACCCTCCCTCTGGGGACATGCTGGATCCCGCTGTGCGCTTGCCTGGGGTTTGCCGCCGCCCTGCCTCCCTCTGTCCACCAGGTTTGCCCCCTACAGCGTCCTCCCGTGCTGGCTTCACAGGGCTTGGGATGGGAGTGGAGGTCAAGGATGGATTATCCATGGGGCCCTCATCCTGTGTAATGTTTGCAGGCAACACCTTCTCAGTGGGTGTGGAAACTGTTATTTTGCCTCGGCGAGACGTCTTTGGGACAGGGGAGTCTTTGGCGGGGGAGGAAGGTGAGGCCTGTGACCCTGATGCTTGTTTCTTTGCTTTGTGGCCCTTGCTGTCACCTGATGGGCTTTTCTCTCTGTGCTCTGGGGTGGCCTTACTTTTATGTGGGGATGGTGTCTGCGCTCTAGTACGCTTGGGCTGCTGCTGCTCCTGTGTGCTGCGGGTTCTGTATCGGGACTTTGGGGTCCGCTGAGCATTGTCACTGTCGTCAGAGGTGCACAGTGACACGGGGCCGGACAAAGTGATGGGAGACGCTCCCTGACTATGTGCCTGTTGCAGGGCTGCTGTCACAGTTGATGACAAGGACTGCACAGTCCGGTGTAGCCCACCTACGTCGGAATGTATGCCCTCCATGAAAGCTATAACCTGCCCCAACTTTTTGTCGTGCTCTTGGAAGGCATTGAGGAGTGCTGTCTGCCCCACACACAGCTGGCGCAATAGCTCGACTGCTTCAGCACTGAGGGCAGCAGGGCTGACATGGGCTGGGGCAGCAGTGCCTGGGGTGAAGGTGACTCTTCCCTTCCTACTTGTGCGGACACGGGCAGCACCAGTGGAGGTTGAAGGGAGGCTGGGCACTGGACGCTGTGTGGTGGAAGATGAGGCAGAGTCCCCGTTCCCTGTACCCCCCAACATGGATGCGTCACCGCTGGCGTCAGATGATGTAGAGCTTTGTGTCTCCGGCTGTGAATCCTCTAGCAGACTCCTGTCCCCTTCCTCGGCGCTGGTCAGATCTGTGTCAGTCTGCTCCGGTGCGGCTGTTGCACTGGATGCCTCACCACTGGTGTCCGTCCCCTGTCCCTCTGCACATATGGGAGATGCTGCATAGGAGAGAGAAGTACTGTGAGATGAGTGGCATCAACAGAACTAACACGTGCGAATACATCTGCATCCTAGAAGAGGTGTGCAGCACATCGCATGCCACACTGTGCACACATATATCTTGCCACCCAAAATATCAAGCCAACGGTGCATGTCCAACACACATCCTGCCATAAGTGCCCCAGGTGACTCACACAGCACACCATCCTGCTCACATCAGACACAGCCACAAAATGGCCTGTGCACACACACTGTCCCGATGGTGGCAAGGATGAACACCACAACATGGTGCTCATCACCCACATGGATGGAGCAGTAGGGGACCACACAGACCACAACATACCAGCCCACAATGACCCTGCACACATGCCATCCACCATATCGAGTTCATGGGCACATCTACTGTTGCACATTGGCCTCAGATGTCTGACTGGCAGACATCTGAGGTCTGTAATTGCACGCATTCATTGAAACGCACTCACAGAGGCACACTGGCATTCCCATCCATCTGAATTCACACACTACCCCACAGCAGAAGGTACCTGAAGGCCACAACTCCAAATGTAAGAGAGATGCACAGTTTTAAAACTGACTTCATGAAGCACAGGTTGGGCAAATGCATGGCACATACACCCAGCACAGAGGCCACTCACAAAACATTGCACCACACAACCAACATCACACAGCTGACAATTTGCACACTCTGTAGACACATGCACCCACTCCCAGCCAAAGGCAGCCTGCAACACATACTCACCCCTAGCTTGCTGCTGATGCTCCTTCAGTTGTCTGTCCAGCTCAGGTTGTGTGACAGACAGGATGCGGACCATTAGTGGTATCATGCTGTGCCTAGCCAACCTGCCAGTCCGAGGGAGCAGCTCCAGCGTCATCTCGGCCACGTTCTTGCTCAGCCGGCAGATGTCGTCCCACCTTTTATGACAGTGGGTGCGCCTTCGGTTTGACACACCCAGATCTCGCACTCTGGAGGCAATGGCCCTCCACACGGCTTTACGCTGGTGGACCTTCAGCTGCAGGCATGGGAGACAAGAGGGGTGATGTTCCAGTGACACAGTGTACAATGACAACACAAAGAAAATGCAGTAGCACGACAGTGACTCATCCAAAACTCCAGCCACAACTGTAACAGAGCCAACAATTGCTGTGAACATGGTACAATGTCATTGGTCAATCAGACGTACATGCATGCATGTTCGATGGTGGACACAGTACCTCCACATCCCATTCACATGCAGGATACCAACACAGCAAGCGACGTGTAGTCTGCCCGCAGCTACTGTCTGCAGTTACCTACAACTACACATAGAGAAGATAGCAAAACATGTGTATTGTTGTTGGACTCACTGTGTCCAACACTGTGCAGACCTAAGTGTCCTAGCCCTGTGAAAGCCTCACTGTGTCCTGGAACTCACATAGTGTGATAACAACTGTCATACACACACCCTTCTCACACGGCTGCTCCTGTGCAATCTACAGGGCAGAGATGGTACTTAGATGAAGAGGCGTGAACCAAACACACATGGAACACACTGTACATGCAGTGATGTGGACATGTGGCATTCTGCGGGGACTGTGCAGGGCAGGTGGACTGACACTGAGTGGGTAAATTGGGAGCACACAGCCATTCACACAAACGATAACTGGCCTGACTCCTGCATCACCAAAATGCAGCTGCAATGTATGGCTGACACTACAAAACATGTCCCTCTACTCAGGATGGGCATGCAAGGTAACGTGTGAAAGAGCCCACCAAGCCCTTCCCGCTGTAGTAAGCATGCTAGGCAGTGCATGTCAGAGCCCCACAACCACTGACACATACAGAGGCACCTCCACCTCACGTGTGCCCACCCTGCACTCTCACTCACAGTCTTGGAGACTTACCACAACATTAGGGCCACCATAAAGCCTTGGGTACTGTGCAAGCACCCCGTCTACCAGGACCTCAAGCTCCTCGCTGGTGAAGGGACTGGCGCAGATCTTCTGAGTCCTCGACATCACAATGGACATGTGGCAGCAGCAGCACGTTGAGGGTGGCAGCCAGCAGTCCCTGGAGGCAGCAGCAGCAGGTGGAGGGTGGCAGCCAGCAGTCCCTGGAGGCAGCAGCAGCAGGTGGAGGGTGGCAGCCAGCAGTCCCTGGAGGCAGCAGCAGCAGGTGAGGGTTGTCAGTCAGCAGTCCCTGGTAGCTGTGGGAATGTGGGGCACCCTCCCACACATATATAGGCCCCTGGGGCTGTGTCAGTGGTCCCAGGGTGCTGCAATTGGTGTACCAGGTCTGCCTCATTCAAAAACATCCAATGTCCGCCTCCGCGGTGGCGGTGCACGCCTACCGCGATTTTCAAATCCGCAACAGGCTACCGCGAGGGTGCTTCCCATTGGCTGCAAGGGCATGGTGGGTGGCGGTGACACACCGTAGGGGCCAGGCGCGCGCTACCGCGCTGGTGCATCTTTTGAATGCTTCCAGTGACTGGCTCCGCGGTGGCGGTGCACGCCTACCGCGATTTTCAAATCCGCAACAGGCTACCGTGAGGGTGCTTCCCATTGGCTGCAAGGGCATGGTCCATGGCGGTGACACACCGTAGGGGCCAGGCGCGCGCTACCGCGCTGGTGCATCTTTTGAATGCTTCCAGTGACCGTCTCCGCGGTGGCGGTGCACGCCTACCGCGATTTTCAAATCCGCAACAGGCTACCGCGAGGGTGCTTCCCATTGGCTGCAAGGGCATGGTCCATGGCGGTGACACACCGCAGGGGCCAGGCGGTAGGCACCGCCAAATGTGTGCCATACAGTGCCTGGAGTGACCGTGATTTGGGTAGCGGTGCATAGTGACCGCCATTGTCACATACATATCTGGCTGTGTCTACCGCGATCGTGCCTGGGGTATGGGCGGTACCAGTCTGCATGGGGCAGGCGGTAGGCACCGCCAAATGTGTGCCATACAGTGCCTGGAGTGACCGTGATGTGGGTAGCGGTGCATAGTGACCGCCATTGTCACATACATATCTGGCTGTGTCTACCGCGATCATGCCTGGGGTATGGGCGGTGCCAGTCTGCATGGGCCAGGTGGTAGGCACCGCCAAATGTGTGCCATACAGTGCCTGGAGTGACCGTGATTTGGGTAGCGGTGCATAGTGACCGCCATTGTCACACACATATCTGGCTGTGTCTACCGCGATCGTGCCTGGGGTATGGGTGGTGCCAGTCCACAGGGGCCAGGCGGTAGGCACCGCCAAATGTGTGCCATACAGTGCCTGGAGTGACCGTGATTTGGGTAGCGGTGCATAGTGACCACCATTGTCACACACATATCTGGCTGTGTCTACCGCGATCGTGCCTGGGGTATGGGCGGTGCCAGTCCGCAGGGGCCAGGGGGTAGGCACTGCCAAATGTGTGCCAGACAGTGCCTGGAGTGAGCATCAATGGAGTCGTGGAGTAGCTTTGCTGCACCTAACGGGTCCTCCAGCTCTATGCATAGGCCAACATGTACAGTGCCCAGTGTCTCAAAAATTGAAGGGTCCTCATGAGGGCAAATGCACAAAAGGAACATGTCACTCCACGTCACCAACACATACCATAGATGGGTCGCCAATACATTGCATGGGCACATACACTTGCACATGTCACATGTGCTGTGTAATGAAATGTAGACTGTCCAGTTAATGTGTTGCATAGCATATGTTGATAATGGTCAATGTCTGTGTGTGCAATGTAACGCACAATGTTGTCTGATTTACTGAACTAGGGGCATCAGCAACTGTCACATTGTGTAATGCACATGCACACACGTGTCCCCCACGCTCAGCCAGTGGTCATTGTGTAGTTGATGTGTGCCATGTGCAACCTGTGTTGGGAGGTGTATCAGGGACAGCAACATGGTGTGTCAGGGTAGTATTGCAATTTTTAACATATGCTGGGGGTCATACTCACAGGTGTGCACACATATCTGTTAGTATATCACACTGTGCATGCGAATGAGCCAGAGGGGTGCACAGATCATTGCTGCTGGTAAGGGGACAGGTGTACGAGTAGTGTTCCTGATGTGTACCTACTTGTGAAGTGCTCTGTCGGTTAATGGTGCAATGTGTAAAACTTGCCAATGTGTCTGTTGAAAAAACTGATGTAATGCACATTTCATGGTCTTTTGCATTGACATCTGTGCACTTTGATCTGTCCTAGGAGGAGGAGGCCCAATATCCATCGTCCGTTCACAGTCCTGGCAGACATGGAGAATGAGGATATAATCCGCAAATTCAGGCTGGACCGACAAACCCTGCAGAACCTATGTGCCATGTTGGAGCCCCACCTGCAGCCACGTCGGACATATCCGACAGCTTTCACCGCAACATCTAAGGTGATGGCATGCCTGCATTTCTTTGCAACAGGCTCATTCCAGCACACGGTCGCAAGTGCAGGCGGGATGTCACAGCCGATGTTCTGCATGGTGCTGAGGGATGTACTGTTGGCCATGATGCACTACAAAGACAGATATATCCATTTCCCCAGGGGGCCTGAGTTGGTGGCTGTGAAGGGCGATTTCTATGCCCTTGAACATATCCCCCATGTCATTGGTGCAATTGATTGCACACATGTTGGGCTTTTGCCACCACAGGCACGTGAACAGGTTTACATCAATAGGAAGCATTCACACTCGGTAAATGTTCAAGTGGTGTGCCTGGCGGACATGATCATCTCACACGTGTGTGCCAAGTTTCCCGGCTCAGCCCATGATGCCCACATCTTGCGCAGCAGCATCGTTCCTCAGCTGATGGCCAATCTGCTTCCGGAGCGTGCATGGCTTGTGGGTGAGTATGCATAGTGGATTAGAGTAGGGTGTGTGTGACATGCTGTTGTGTGTCATTGTGGGGCTGCAAGGTTAACCTGTGTTTCTCACACCCAGGTGACTCGGCATATCCGAACCGCCCGTGGTTGCTGAGCCCATTGCGGAATCCCGTCACGCCAGCTGATGTGCGATACAATGATGCCCATGGGAGGACACGGCGTGTGATAGAACGGACATTTGGTCTCCTAAAATCAAGATTTCGGTGCCTGGACCGTACTGGAGGTGCCCATATGTACTCGCCAGGGAAGGTGTCAGATAGTGGTGGCATGCTGCATGCTCCACAACCTGGCCATTCGCAAGGCAATACCCCCTGATCCTGGATGACGATGATGAGCAGCCAAGGCCCCCGCCTGCAAATCAACTCGGATCCAGTGATGAGGGCAGTAGAGAGGAGGAAGGTGTTGACATGCGTCGACAGCTCATCACCCGCTACTTCACTTGAAGGTGAGTGACGATGTAGAAGGGACAAAATGGTCTGATGGTGTTGCAGTTGCTGTGTGGGTGTATGTGAGCTTGCTGACTGCAGCTTTGTGTTGACTCATTGCTGCCTGCCAATGTATGTGTGATTGGTTAGTGTGATACAGAATGTCTCTATGGTGACTGTTGCTCTGTGTAAAGTTTGTAGATCTGAGTACCTTGTTGACAAGTGTTGTGTGATGTGTGCGATGCCACACCCATACAAGTGACTCTTGTTCTGCGGTTTTCCCTAGGTCCCTTCAGCATCTCACTGCCTACCTACATTCCATTCCCCTGGACCATGTCCTACAATGTGAAGGTTGCACATCCTGTATTAAAGACGGAGCAGACACAACAACATGTGTGTAAGGTGTATTTATTTACAATTGTGACATGCGAGGGTGGAGAAAATGTGAAGGGGGGAATTGAAGAAGTGAGTTGACAGTCATGGTAGATGAGATACTTGAGTAGTCCCCACAATGATGTGGAGACCCAGTCCAACAGATAGATGCCATTCACATGGTGAGGTGGTGAAGGATAGTCCAAAAGGTCAATGCAGTGGTGCAGTGGTCTGCCATCATAGCTGTCTCGTGGACTAGCATTTGGCAGGTGCTTTGGCACGTGAGGCCCCCTGGCCTTTCCTTGGACAGCCCCTTTTGCGCTTGACTGGAGGGGCCACTGCTGCAGGGACAGTGGTGTCTGAGGACTCACCCCCCTCTGTGGACGCAGGGGAGGATGATGAAGTGTCATCCTGCTGCCCATCAGGGGGAGGCGGAGGGGTAGAATGTTGTGCTGGCCTGTCCCTCAGAACCGCCACTAGCTGCCCCAAGAGGTCCACAATCTGTCCCATGCGTGTGTCCATGGACCTCCGCAGCAGGAGGTGCTCCCGAGATTCTTCCTCTAACCGGCCCATTCGTCCCTGGGCCTGTTGGTAGGCCCCAAGGACTCTGTCGATGTGGGCCAGGGCTTCCGTCCCAGGATCAGTTCCCCTCTGCATGACCCTGTCCCTCCCACCTGCACTGCTGCCACGGTCCTGTCCGGTCCTCACATTGGCCCGCTGCATCCTCTCCCTGGCCTCCGCAGTCGATGTAGTGGGCTGCTCAACCCCTGGGGCAGGGAGGGTGTTGCGGCCAGCTGTGGTGGTGGTGGTGGTGGTAGTGGTTGACACACAGGCCGTGACAGCAGCTGTCTGAGGATGGTCATGGGCTGCAGCTGATGTGGTTCTGGGGACAATGGGTGCCTGGGACTGGTTGCGGGCTGCCACACCAGATGGGCCAGCTTGGAGCTCCTCATCCAAGGAATCCAGGGAGTCTTCATCCAGTTGTCTCTGTTCCGGGGGGGGGACCGGCTCTGCAGGTTGGTGTCATCCTCTGCAGTGAGTTCTTGGTCACCTGTGGGTCAGATGAGAAATGGTCATTGTGTTGCACCCAGCAAAGTTTGTGTTAGCAGTGTTACATCAACTGTTCGTACATCCAGCAGTTGTTCACTGCACAAATTTGCAGTGACCGACATCCAGTGATGCATTACAAGCTGTTGTGGTACATGCATTACTTGTCCATATTGGGAGTTGTCAAGACATGACATGCACAATTTAAATTTTTTACATTGACAGGCTCATGTTGGCATCCAGTTATTGATCAATCATATGTCATCCATTTACGCGTATGTGTCACTTGTTGAGCCCTTGCAGCGGTTTACTCTGCACATTGAGTGAACATTGTAGTTTCACGCATACCTTTTCAATTTGGTGTACATATCTGTATTTGCAATTCCAGCCATGCTTAAGTTTGCTTTAATTAGATCCTAGGTGGTCTGGACCTCTGCTACTGTCAGATGGCATGTAGTGGTGTGCAAGGTTGTGCTCTGAGTTCCATCTACATGTGTTTCAGACTTTCACACTTTGGTTGCTGTCACAGTTTCATTTTCTTAGGTGTGTGCACACTATAGTTGCCAATGCTATCTGGGTGTGCAGTTGTGCATTGAGAGGCCTGGTGTCCTATGCCACCATGTTTTTTGAAATGCATATCTGGCTGCATGTTGTGGCTGTTGATATGTTGTGTTTGCTGTTTTTTGTTTGTATTTGTGAGACCTCTCTGTGTGTGTATGATGATGGCTTTCATCTTGGTCCAGTGTGGGACAAGTCAGCATGATATGTCTACATACCATTTTTTTTTAAGTGGACATTGCAATAACTGACACATGCATGTTGGTGCCAGGAAGTAATGGGTCTTGTGTGCTGGCGGTCAGGTGGGCCCGTGTGAGTTGTTGTGCAAGCCTCCCCCCACACCCCGACCTGTGAGATGCGGTTACCTACCTGTGAGTTGAGTGGGTAGCATACATTGCCTGCCACATGATTCTTATTCGGGTGTAATGTCCCATACTCCATAGGGGTGGAACAGCGTGCATGTTGCGTTTTGTGGGACGAATAGCCAAACACAGTACACCGTCTCACTGTGAAGATGGCTACCTACCGTTTGAGGTGAAGGTGAGCAATGACATGGCTATGTGACTTGTTAGTAATTTTTGGATGGAATGTGCGTGTGGTGAGCAGAAGGTGTGTGTGGCTTTTTGTACCCATTGATTTCAGATTACATTTGGGCATGGGGTATAGCCCCCATCACTGTTGTCCCACCGTTCTGGGTGTGGGGTTCACTCCCCCAACATTTGAAGGCACAATAGGGCATGGGGTATAGCCCCCCATCACTGTTGTCCCACCTATCTGGCTGTGGGGTTCACTCCCCCAACATTTGAAGGCACAATAGGGCAAGGGGTATAGGCTCCTAGCACAGTGGTGACATACAGCAGTGTGAACATCTCACCCAGCATACATTTCCACACTGTCATGGTTTCATGGTATTTGTGGACCTGAGAACATGAGCACAGTACTGGTGAAGCAGTTGTTCCAGGGCATCCATACACTGACATGTTGTGGTCAACAGTGGTGTGTGTGTGAGATGTACTCAGCCATGTGCAGACAATGTGTGCTTTTGGGGCCAGACTATACCAGCACTGTTCAGACAGACAGTGTGAGATGTGAACATTGTCAATGCATACACACATTGGTGGTCCGAAAAAGACACCTTTGACAATTTTAGTCAGACAAGGTGCTGTTCTGCAATTCAGTGCAGCACTGTGGTAGCTGGGTGTGTTGCAGGACATTATGGATGTGCTTAGTTTAGCATTGTGAGTCCCAGCTGCAGTGTAGTTTTTGGGTACACTGCACTTCCACTGTTTACATTGCAACACTGTGGTATGACATGGGTGATTTGCACTTTGCCAACCAACCTGCCAGACACTGCTGCAGGGCAGCATGATCGTTGTTAGTGTTGCAGTGTGTGATGCCTGGCACAGTGGACACAATGTGGGTAATTTTTGAACAGAGACTTGTGCATGGTGACTACAACACAACTGTTTTGCATGATTGTGTAGGTGACTGTGGACTAAGTGGCATGGTGTCATGTGCGGCTGCACAGACGTCACATGCCTATCAGTGGGACAAGTGCTCCATCATGCTGAGCTGTGGGAGTAGGGGGCCTGTTGTGAGTTGTGCTGCTGTGTCACCAATTAAAAACAACACTCCCGGTTGAAATGGTTACCTACCCGTAAGTTTGATGAGTGACATTCAATATCTTGCGGTCGTTTGGGCTGTTTCCGCTGCGAAACCGACCGCCGAGGACGGGTTTGGGCCTTCTCCGCAGGCGAACGGCGGTTTCTCGGGAACCTTTCCGCCGCGGTAGGATTTCTACCGCCGTGGATCCTAATCTGGCCGTCGGTTTTCCCGCGGTTGAGGCGGGCGGTGATTTCCGCTACCATGGCGGTCGGCTTGCTTTTCCGACCGCCATCATAATGACCCCCATGGATTTTTATTCTTTTTTGAAACTGAAGGTTAAACTTTCTAAAATATCCCTCTCTACAGATTCGGTTATTGTGTCACTTCTCTCTACGTGGTTTCGCTCAGGCCATACTGCGTCTAAAATATATAAATTTTTATCCACTTCACTTCCTTCACAATCTACAATCACGTTTGTTAAATGGTCTCATCATTTTGCAGATGTCATTTTTAAACATATTTCACAGTATACTTGGCAACTGATTGGGAAATTGTCTCTACGTAATAAAATTGCTCCTTCACTTATTCAATCTAAATTTTTTACATTAAATCTCCTTCATTGGACCCTGGCTCGTTTATACAAGTTGAAACTTTGAGATTCCGATCTCTGTTGGAACTGTAACTTAGTATCAAGTACCCATCAACATATGTTTTTTGAATGTACATTACTACAACCTTTCTGGGGCCTGATACAGAAACACTTATCATTGATCTTTAACATATCTATAGATCTTTCTTTACCTATGATTTTATTGGGTCCATGGGCTACAGTTATTCCTTTACCCCTTGATAATACTGATCTGGAGCTCTTAGATTTACTCTTATCCATTGCTGTTAAAATTATATTAACAGAATGGAAATCCTTTCATCTCCTATCTTATCATACATGGTGGGCATGGGTCTCATACCTTCATGGAGCTCATACTTTGGTTGAGAACAAGCATTACTCACCTTCTATTTCTAGTAGTGTATGGCGGTCTTTGGACAATTATATGAACTTGTCCTCTCAGGGGTTGGTACCTCAGTATCCCTTTGATTCCATTACTTAATTTCTTTCTTTCACTGGAGCAGATGTCCCTTTCTACCTATCCCGGCTTCAGCGCGAGGGGTAGGTGAGCTGCGTGGCTTCTAATGGAAGCGGACATCCTAATATAGATGTCATTATTTGTGCTGAAGCAGATGGGGCGAAATGTTCACCAATTTTAGGTTTGTCCCATTGCCCACAGGTAATATGCTGCACCTTCGTGGTAGTAGGTAAATTGGTACCAAACCACAGTTTTATATTATTTAGTGGCATACACCATTAGTTGTAGATAGTTTAAGTCACGGTCCTGAAGAAACGCCGCCTGATCCTTAAGACAGATAGGCGTGAAACATGTCGACCATCTAGGAGCAGAGCGCCTCTTGACTCTTGATAGCCTGACAGTCGCCTCTCCTTATCTTTATTTTTAACCAGGCAGGGATCCCCCCCAGATTAAAATTGTTCTAAAAGGATTCCCTACTTGTTTTAATTTCACTAAATCAACACATCTACACATACACTTGGCCCCTCACACCCAAGGCACCCATACGGCAGGAATAAAAGATCTCCGGCAAAGAGCCCCATTTATGGGTGCCCGTCGGGTATTGCAGCGCCGACCCGACGAGGAGCAGGCCCATATGATGAAGCATGACACCTAGCTTGCTGGGTGTGTGAGGGCCCTAGTTCCGAAAGGGGTTCTTTCCCCCCCCCTTTTCTTGGGTGCCTGGGACAGTACTTGCACACTGACCTACATTTAGTAGGTCTGACTTGCACATGTTGAGGAACAGCGTACTTCTTTTTGTTTAAAATATTGATAGGGCATGTACGCTGGACCTCTCTAAACAGCCCTTAGTTCCCTAATTTCTTGAACAAGGATATATAGAGTGACTGTGTCCGCTCCATATCTCTGGGATTTGTGTTGTTTTTTGATGAATTTTATAACATTTACTATGTGTTATGATAGTTACTTGCTTATCTTTTTAAATTCTGATATGCTTACTATTCTTTTTATCCCAGTCCATTGACTTCTCTTATGAAATCTTTTTTTTATTTTTTTTATTCTTCAATTCTTTGGTACTAATGTCTTATATGTTTTGATTCTGATTGGTTGTATTGTTATTGTATTACCAATGTACTTCTCTTTATATAATCAATAAAATATTTGAACTTAAAAAAGCTAATGCACAATGCTTTGTAGACTGTTATTGTGAGCTCATATATATTGGTGTTAAGATAGTTTGGGTTTGAATGTCAAGAAGAATAATTTAGTTAAAAAACAGAGATAGACCAAGGCATGAGATTGTCCCATAAAAAAACTAAATGACTTGCATCGGTTAAATTTACTACTCCCACTTCAAGGTAAGCAACAGTAGGAAAAGAGCTGGACTTCGGAGGGGTCAGGTTTACTGTACCCACTCCAACGTAAGCAACTCTATAGAAAGTGTTAAACTTTGTAGGGGTCAAATTTACTGTGCTCGCTCCAACGTAAGCAACAGTAGGGAAAGTGCATCACTTTGGCTTTCACATTCACTATTTCCTTCTAACTTAAGCAACAGTAGGGAAACTGTTGGACTTTGAAGGGGTGAGATTTACTATTACCACTCCAATGTAAGCAATAGTATGAAAAGTGTCGGACACTGGAATGCTTAAATTTACAATTTCCAGAGGATTGTTTAAGCTTAGACAATATGACCGTGATCCCATGTCTGGCGTATATGAAAAATAGCTTTTACAGACTGAGTTATAGCCACCTTTTTGATAGGCCAGAAAGCATTGCCCCCAAACTCAAAGAACTAGTTAAAGGGGCATATGATTCATATAGAATGGAAACTAGACTTGAGAGATCGTGGAAATGCCATCAGTGATTAGACACATGCAGCTGTTTATATTCATAGGATAATAAGCCTTATTAAACCTGGATAAACAGCCCAGAATATAGACTCTATCTCACTAGACTGAGACTGAATACAGTTCATTTCCTTGTTGCCTTCCTCAAGGGAAGTACCTAGAATGCATCCCTTCCATGTTGTACATGCAATGCTGTTATGGCCCAATCTATGACTCAATTAAATTGCGCTTTTTGCGCCCATCACTACTAAACAATAACTTCACATCCTATCAAGAGGGGATGATTTACCTGCAAGGTTTGGCTTCCATCGAAGTTTGTTCTGCTTTTCTAAGCTATAAGCACTTTAACTGCTTGTCGGAGGACTTTTAATGGATTCTGCTCTTTTGCCTCTTTGTATTGCTGTTACCGTTTTTAGCACTATTTATTTCTTTTTAACTGGTTTTACTCACTGAACTGTATAATCTATCTGAATTTTATTCTGTGCTTTTATGGTCATTGATGGTGGCCGAATATATATATATATATCGATTGAGAAAGGCTCATAGAAGCCGAAACGCGGCTCTTGTGTCTCGGGGTCGTGGGTGACCTGATAAAATAAAAGCAGCCGTATACCGACTACCTGATATTTGTGCCTTCTTCATGGGAGTTCCTGTTGAAGTTTGGTGGTTGTTTTCCCATATATATATATATATATATATATATATATATATATATATATATATTCACTGAAAAAACCAGAGGTTTTAGGGACAGTTATAGTTAGTTGGACATTGCACTCGTACAAAACCCGTGAAATTCCCCCGTTATAGTTAGTTCAGCTAACTATAACTCGCGCCCGCAATGCACTGCTGATGACGTCACATATTACATCACTCATGACATGGTCAGTGACATCACTGATGACAACACTGATGACATCTCAAATGACATCACTGATGACATCATCCAGTGACTGTGTGTTTCTGTAAAGTTTAAATATGTTTAATATATATAGGGAAAGGCGTATTGAAGAATGAGTGGGTGTATAAGTGTCTGAATGGATGATTTAGTACGTGCGTGACTGACTCTACAAGTGAGTGATTAAACGTATCTTACTGAATGCATGGGTTAGTGACTAAACTGTGTGAATGTCTGTATCCGTCTGTTTGTGTGTAAGTGGATGCATGGATTTGTGAATAGCTACATGAGTGTCTATATGGGTTATTGATTGGTTCTATGAGTATCTGTATGGGTGCCTGAGTGTTTGTGTGGATGGGGTGTGTGCGACTGTGCATAGATGTGTGAGTGGGTGATTCACTGGGTGGATGGTTTCAAGAGTGCATCTGTGATAGACTGTATGGGTGGGTAAGTGTGTGTAAGAGTGTGTTAGTGAGTGAATGTATGTCCCAGTGGTACATGTGTGAGTAACTACATATGTGAAAGGCAGTATATATGTGTGTTGGAGTATATAAATAGCTATAAGCAAGAGTGAGTGATTGTGATAGTGGCTGTATGGATGATTGTGTGCTTGTATCAGTGATTGTATAAGAGCGTAACAATGTGCTAGTATTTGTATGATTAAGTGAGCTGGTGTGTGTATAACTGTATAGGTGAGTAAATGGCAGTGTGTTTAATTATTTGCATGACTGACTAGGTGTGTGAGTACCTCTATGGATGAGTGGCGGTGTTTGAGTGTCTATATAGGAGTAAGAGTGCATATGATAGTCCTGTACTGAGTGACCATAAGTATGAGTGACTGTACGGGTGAGTGAGTGGATGTGTGTGTGTAGACCTAAGAATCAGTGAGTGGGTATGTAGTTATTGGTGTTGGAGTGTCTATGGTTTTGCGAATGGCACTCTGTAATTTAGATTGGGTGTATCAAAGGTTATATTAGGGTGTGAGGAGCTGCATCAGATTATCACGTGGATGATGTCATCAGTGATGTCATTTGAGATGTCATCAGTGATGTCATCAGTGATGTCACTGACCATGTCATGAGTGATGTAATATGTGACGTCATCAGCAGTGCATTATGGGGCGCGAGTTATGTAGTTAGCTGAACTAACTATAACGGGGGAATTTCACGGGTTTTGTACGAGTGCAATGTCCAACTAACTATAACTGTCCCTAAAACCTCTGGTTTTTTCAGTGAATTTCAAAGGTTTTTTAAATGCTAATTTCTAACTATAACGTGTCTGAAACCTATGGTCTTTCAGTGAATTTCAAAGGTTTTTAAAATGCTAATTTGTAACTATAACGTGCCTGAAACCTACGGTTTTTTCAGTGAATTTCAAAGGTTTTTTAAATGACAATTTTTAAATGTATTAATTTTTATATTAATTTTTTCATACTGATTTACTACATTTTTAGAAACAATTTCTTTTACATATTTTATTTTTTAAATTACATTGTAATTACATTATACATTACATTACAAAAAATACTTTCTCAGAATGAATTACTTTAGTTTAAATACTTTGCACATAGGCAATAGACTTTTAAGTACAGTAGTTACAGTTGTTGCAATGGGCAACACATTTTCAAACACAATGCAACATTCAGCTCAATGTGAATTTCTAGTTAAATGCAATTAGTTACTTTATGGATTACTTTTCTAACCACAGGACTGGATCCTAGATTCAGTCCTGGTACATCTCCTGTAAACAGTTGAGTAAAAGCGTTTTGGTTACAGTCGTGATTTTTAAGGAATATTATTGTATTTTAAAAGTTGACACTTAGAAACTTTTTCTCATAGAATCACCAATGTTATCCTATGGAAGGAAATTCACTTAGCAGGTAAAAACTGTTATCGTTACTTTTTCTTACTCAGTGTTGGATCCTGGATCCAGCACTGGTGCATCTCCTGTAAACAGTTGAAAGAATGCGTTTAAGTCATACAGGCGATTTTTAAGGAATATTTGTAGTTTGTGAAAATCGACACTTTGAAACTTTTCTGCTGAAAACCAGACCATGGATTCCTATGGAAGAAAATATAAGTTACTGGTAAGTACGGTTAAAATTACTTTTCAGGACCAGTACTGGGCTGAAAGATACAGCACTGAGGTCTCTCCTGATAACAGGTGAGTAAATCGGAATTCGTATTTCGGCTGATTTTAGAGGAATATTTGTATGTTTCAAAAATCAACACTTAGAAACTTTTTCAGCAAAAGCAGGCAATGATATCCTATGGAAGGAAATTCAAGCTACTGGTAAGTACGGTTAAAATTACTTTTGAGGATCAGTACTGGGCTGAAAGATGCAGCACTGAGGTCTCTCCTGATAACAGGTGAGTAAATCGGAATTCGTATTTCGGCTGATTTTAGAGGAATATTTTAAAGTTCCAAAACTCCACACTTAGAAGAATTTCCAAGTGAAACCAGTCAATGTTAGCCTATGAAGGAAATTCAAGCTACCGGTAAGTACGGTTAAAATTACTTTTCAGGATCAGTACTGGGCTGAAAGATGCAGCACTGAGGTCTCTCCTGATAACAGGTGAGTAAATCGGAATTCGTATTTCGGCTGATTTTAGAGGAATATTTTAAAGTTCCAAAACTCCACACTTAGAAGAATTTCCAAGTGAAACCAGTCAATGTTAGCCTATGAAGGAAATTCAAGCTACTGGTAAGTACGGTTAAAATTACTTTTGAGGATCAGTACTGGGCTGAAAGATGCAGCACTGAGGTCTCTCCTGATAACAGGTGAGTAAATCGGAATTCGTATTTCGGCTGATTTTAGAGGAATATTTTAAAGTTCCAAAACTCCACACAGAAGAATTTCCAAGTGAAACCAGTCAATGTTAGCCTATGAAGGAAATTCAAGCTACCGGTAAGTACGGTTAAAATTACTTTTCAGGATCAGTACTGGGCTGAAAGATGCAGCACTGAGGTCTCTCCTGATAACAGGTGAGTAAATCTGAATTCGGATTTCGGCTGATTTTAGAGGAATATTTGTATGTTTCAAAAATCAACACTTAGAAACTTTTTCAGCAAAAGCAGTCAATGATATCCTATGGAAGGAAATTCAAGTTACTGGTAAGTACGGTTAAAATTACTTTTGAGGATCAGTACTGGGCTGAAAGATGCAGCACTGAGGTCTCTCCTGATAACAGGTGAGTAAATCGGAATTCATATTTCGGCTGATTTTAGAGGAATATTTTAAAGTTCCAAAACTCCACACTTAGAAGAATTTCCAAGTGAAACCAGTCAATGTTAGCCTATGAAGGAAATTCAAGTTACCGGTAAGTACGGTTAAAATTACTTTTGAGGATCAGTACTGGGCTGAAAGATGCAGCACTGAGGTCTCTCCTGATAACAGGTGAGTAAATCGGAATTCGGATTTCGGCTGATTTTAGAGGAATATTTGCACAATGGTGAAGGGAGGGGCGGGGCCTGAGGTGACATCTGTGCAAACGCGCCCCGTGGTGCGTTTAAGTTGGGGGATTAAGTCCCCTTGAATCATGAGGGTCCCTACGGGCCAACTAGCCCACCAGGAACCTCCAGTATGCGCTAGGGGCTGCGTTGCAGAGACATGTACAGAGGCCACACCCTTTTACACCTCTCTGCAACGCAGCTCTGTGGCGCTTTCTGGACGTACCTGTTGGGCTAGTTGGCCCCCAGGGACCCTCAGGATTGAAGAGGATTTAATTCCCCATCTTAAAACGCGCCACGGGGCCTGTTTGCACACATGTCACCTGAAGCCCCGCCCCTCCCTTCACCACTGTGCAAACACGCCCGTGGCGCGTTTTAAGTCGGGGGATTAACTCCCTTGAATCCTGAGGGTCCCTGGGGTGCAACTAGCCCACCATATACCTCCAAAAGCGCCATAGAGCTGCGTTGCAGAGAGGTGTAAAAGGGGCGTGGCCTCTGTACACCTCTCTGCAAGGCAGCCTCTGGCGCATACTGGAGGTTCCTGGTGGGCTAGTTGGCCCCCAGGGACCCCCAGTATTCTAGGGGAATTGTTCTTCTGCAAACGCGCCAGGGGGCGCGCTTGCAGAGTGGTGAAGGAAGGGGCGGGGCCTGCGGGCCCGATCGCTTTTTATTTATTTTTAAATTTGTTTTTTGGGGAGGGGGGCCGCGTGGCCCCCCTCCCGGGCCACTACTTGCCCCGGGACCCCATCCCCCGGGCTGGCTCCTCTCGTTGGGGACTGTGGGGGTCCCCAATCCCCCACAGTCCCGCCGGCTCCCCGTGTCCTACGGGAGCCGGCATTGCTTACACATGGGGAGCTGCCAAGATGCAGCTCCCCATGTGGAAAGCATCGGCTTTGGATATTGGAAGAGAGAGCAGGTTTCCTGCTCTCTTCCAATATCCAAAGCAAGTTTGCAATGACGAGGCTCCCGTCCTGTCATTGCAGAACAGCAGTGTCCCGGGGTAGGCACCCCGGGACACTGCAGGAGCCGGCCCTGGGGGTGGTGGTCCCCAGGGCCATCAAGGGCTCCAGGAGGGGGCCGCGCGGCCCCCTCCCATTCAGTGCACAGCCCCGGGGAGGTGGTGGTCCCTTGGCTCTGGGGGTCCAAAACGGACCCCCATTGTAATTTTTCTTAGTGCCCCGGGAGGTGGTGGTCTCGGGCGTGTGGGGGCTGGAGCCCCCCACACAGGTTTTTAATTAAAAAAAAGAAGCCCCGGGAGGTGGTGGTCTCGGGCTGCGGGAGGGCTCAGAGCCCTCCCGCACCATTGTACATAAAGCCCCGGGGGTGGTGGTCCCTGGGCTTGGGGGCCCTTAGAGGCCCCCACACATAAAATTAACCCCCCAGCATGCCCCCGGGACTTGGCCCACCCGGGGCCAATCAACATGGAGCGCGGGAGACCGCGCTCGATTCTTTTTTTCGGCAGGATTCGCGCACCCTGAGCGCATCCTGCCGATTTAAAAAAATTTTTTGCCCAGGGGGTCCTTGTGGGACCCCCTGAGCAAACCTAGGGGTCAGGGTGTTTCTACCCTGCTCCCTTTGTGCGCTTTGCGCACTTGTTTCTGTCCCTCGGTTCTACCGAGGATAAAATGGCTGCCAACATTTCCTGAATCGGAATGTTGACAGCCAGCTGACAGCCAATTAACATGCAGCTCGTGATCGGGAGGGTACGCGGACCCTACTCGTCCCTAGATATCACTAACTTTTTACTTTTCATTTTCTCAGCAACTACTGAACGGATTTACACCATTTAACAAAAGGGTTCTTTCTGAACCAAGAACTACCTCTTTGCCAAATTTGGTGTAATTCCGTTCAGCAGTTCGGGCTGTAGCCGTGTCTAAAGTTTCCTATGGGAAAATGCATGGGGAAAACGCGCTTTGGGACTCCCTTTTTCTCGGCCCCGCTTGACGTATCACCCTGAGACTTTCAGGGTAGGAGCGGACCGGAGCGCCCCACGAAGTTTGAAAATTTCGCGAAGATACGTCAACCGGCAAGAGAGTTATTTCAAATAGAATGTCATGGATTTCCTATGGATAATAGGTTGTAACTATAACTATCTACTGGCGACCGACAGTAGATAATATTATATATATATATATATATATATATATATATATATATATATATATCTTACCTACTGGCAGTCGCCAGTAGGTAGTTATAGTTAGGACCTAGTTTCCATAGGAAAAGCATTTTTTGATTTGCCAATAACTTTGGCGCAGTTTGACGAATCTTCACGAAATTTTAAAAACTAGTGGGGCACTCCGGTCAGCTCCTGTCTTGAAAGTTTCGGGGTGATTCGTCAAGCGGGGGCCGCGAAAAAAGAAGGGTCCCAAAACACGTTTTCCCCGTGAAAACAAAAGCGTGAAATTCTTACCTCCTTGTGGTGGCTTTCTTGAGGGGACACTCTCTTGTTTGGATTTGTTGACGGCCAGTCCTGCCATGAGGAGAGCCCCGCCGCGGTGAGCGGCCCCATGCTGACGCCAGCCGGCGTGCAGCTGTCCAGGGACAGGAGTACGCAGTGGAAGTCCTACGGTGCAGTTTGGTTTTAGCGGGACATTCTTTCCGACCCTCTGTGGTTTTAATTCTTTTACCTGGCAGATCACACAACGCCTCACATGAGGAAGACACAACGGCACTACAGGGACCGACAGGCATTTCGACTGCCCACGCCCACTGGGGCGGGTCTCAAGGACTCTATCAGGTGCTGTCAATGAGGTGTGACTACCAATAGATTGCCCCTAGATGAATTGCGTGTCAGCACGAAACGCGTTGGGCGCTGTGATGAAGGGAAATGCTCCGGTTGCCAATCTGCAGCTTTCTACTATTAAAAGCGTGAAATTCTTACCTCCTTGTGGTGGCTTCCTTGAGGGGACACTCTCTTGTTTGGATTTGTTGACGGCCAGTCCTGCTGTGAGGAGAGCCCCGCTGCGGTGAGCGGCCCCATGCTGACGCCAGCCGGGCGTGCAGCTGTCCAGGGACAGGAGTACGCAGTGGAAGTCCTACGGTGCAGTTTGGTTTTAGCGGGACATTCTTTCCGACCCACTGTGGTTTTAATTCTTTTACCTGGCAGATCACACAACGCCTCACATGAGGAAGACACAACGGCACTACAGGGACCGACAGGCAGTTCGACTGCCCACGCCCACTGGGGCGGGTCTCAAGGACTCTATCAGGTGCTGTTAATGAGGTGTGACTACCAATAGATTGCCCCTAGATGAAGTGCGTGTCAGCACGAAATGCGTTGGGCGCGGTGATGAAGGGAAATGCTCCGGTTGCCAATCTGCAGCTTTCTACCATTAAAAGCGTGAAATTCTTACCTCCTTGTGGTGGCTTCCTTGAGGGGACACTCTCTTGTTTGGATTTGTTGACGGCCAGTCCTGCCGTGAGGAGAGCCCCGCCGCGGTGAGCGGCCCCATGCTGACGCCAGCGGGCGTGCAGTCTCCAGGGACAGGAGTACGCAGTGGAAGTCCTACGGTGCAGTTTGGTTTTAGCGGGACATTCTTTCCGACCCACTGTGGTTTTAATTCTTTTACCTGGCAGATCACACAACGCCTCACATGAGGAAGACACAACGCCACTACAGGGACCGACAGGCAGTTCGACTGCCCACGCCCACTGGGGCGGGTCTCAAGGACTCTATCAGGTGCTGTTAATGAGGTGTGACTACCAATAGATTGCCCCTAGATGAAGTGCGTGTCAGCACGAAACGCGTTGGGCGCTGTGATGAAGGGAAATGCTCCGGTTGCCAATCTGCAGCTTTCTACTATTAAAAGCATGAAATTCTTACCTCCTTGTGGTGGCTTCCTTGAGGGGACACTCTCTTGTTTGGATTTGTTGACGGCCAGTCCTGCCGTGAGGAGAGCCCCGCCGCGGTGAGCGGCCCCATGCTGACGCCAGCCGGGCGTGCAGCTGTCCAGGGACAGGAGTACGCAGTGGAAGTCCTACGGTGCAGTTTGGTTTTAGCGGGACATTCTTTCCGACCCACTGTGGTTTTAATTCTTTTACCTGGCAGATCACACAACGCCTCACATGAGGAAGACACAACGGCACTACAGGGACCGACAGGCAGTTCGACTGCCCACGCCCACTGGGGCGGGTCTCAAGGACTCTATCAGGTGCTGTTAATGAGGTGTGACTACCAATAGATTGCCCCTAGATGAAGTGCGTGTCAGCACGAAACGCGTTGGGCGCTGTGATGAAGGGAAATGTCCGGTTGCCAATCTGCAGCTTTCTACTATTAAAAGCGTGAAATTCTTACCTCCTTGTGGTGGCTTCCTTGAGGGGACACTCTCTTGTTTGGATTTGTTGACGGCCAGTCCTGCCGTGAGGAGAGCCCCGCCGCGGTGAGCGGCCCCATGCTGACGCCAGCCGGGCGTGCAGCTGTCCAGGGACAGGAGTACGCAGTGGAAGTCCTACGGTGCAGTTTGGTTTTAGCGGGACATTCTTTCCGACCCACTGTGGTTTTAATTCTTTTACCTGGCAGATCACACAACGCCTCACATGAGGAAGACACAACGGCACTACAGGGACCGACAGGCAGTTCGACTGCCCACGCCCACTGGGGCGGGTCTCAAGGACTCTATCAGGTGCTGTTAATGAGGTGTGACTACCAATAGATTGCCCCTAGATGAAGTGCGTGTCAGCACGAAATGCATTGGGCGCTGTGATGAAGGGAAATGCTCCGGTTGCCAATCTGCAGCTTTCTACTATTAAAAGCGTGAAATTCTTACCTCCTTGTGGTGGCTTCCTTGAGGGGACACTCTCTTGTTTGGATTTGTTGACGGCCAGTCCTGCCGTGAGGAGAGCCCCGCCGCGGTGAGCGGCCCCATGCTGACGCCAGCGGGCGTGCAGTCTCCAGGGACAGGAGTACGCAGTGGAAGTCCTACGGTGCAGTTTGGTTTTAGCGGGACATTCTTTCCGACCCACTGTGGTTTTAATTCTTTTACCTGGCAGATCACACAACGCCTCACATGAGGAAGACACAACGGCACTACAGGGACCGACAGGCAGTTCGACTGCCCACGCCCACTGGGGCGGGTCTCAAGGACTCTATCAGGTGCTGTTAATGAGGTGTGACTACCAATAGATTGCCCCTAGATGAAGTGCGTGTCAGCACGAAACGCGTTGGGCGCTGTGATGAAGGGAAATGCTCCGGTTGCCAATCTGCAGCTTTCTACTATTAAAAGCGTGAAATTCTTACCTCCTTGTGGTGACTTCCTTGAGGGGACGCTCTCTTGTTTGGATTTGTTGACGGCCAGTCCTGCCGTGAGGAGAGCCCCGCCGCGGTGAGCGGCCCCATGCTGACGCCAGCCGGCGTGCAGCTGTCCAGGGACATGAGTACGCAGTGGAAGTCCTACGGTGCAGTTTGGTTTTAGCGGGACATTCTTTCCGACCCACTGTGGTTTTAATTCTTTTACCTGGCAGATCACACAACGCCTCACATGAGGAAGACACAACGGCACTACAGGGACCGACAGGCAGTTCGACTGCCCACGCCCACTGGGGCGGGTCTCAAGGACTCTATCAGGTGCTGTTAATGAGGTGTGACTACCAATAGATTGCCCCTAGATGAAGTGCGTGTCAGCACGAAACGCGTTGGGCGCTGTGATGAAGGGAAATGCTCCGGTTGCCAATCTGCAGCTTTCTACTATTAAAAGCGTGAAATTCTTACCTCCTTGTGGTGGCTTCCTTGAGGGGACACTCTCTTGTTTGGATTTGTTGACGGCCAGTCCTGCCTTGAGGAGAGCCCCGCCGCGGTGAGCGGCCCCATGCTGATGCCAGCCGGCGTGCAGCTGTCCAGGGACAGGAGTACGCAGTGGAAGTCCTACGGTGCAGTTTGGTTTTAGCGGGACATTCTTTCCGACCCACTGTGGTTTTAATTCTTTTACCTGGCAGATCACACAACGCCTCACATGAGGAAGACACAACGGCACTACAGGGACCGACAGGCAGTTCGACTGCCCACGCCCACTGGGGCGGGTCTCAAGGACTCTATCAGGTGCTGTTAATGAGGTGTGACTACCAATAGATTGCCCCTAGATGAAGTGCGTGTCAGCACGAAACGCGTTGGGCGCTGTGATGAAGGGAAATGCTCCGGTTGCCAATCTGCAGCTTTCTACTATTAAAAGCGTGAAATTCTTACCTCCTTGTGGTGGCTTCCTTGAGGGGACACTCTCTTGTTTGGATTTGTTGACGGCCAGTCCTGCCGTGAGGAGAGCCCCGCCGCGGTGAGCGGCCCCATGCTGACGCCAGCCGGGCGTGCAGCTGTCCAGGGACAGGAGTACGCAGTGGAAGTCCTACGGTGCAGTTTGGTTTTAGCGGGACATTCTTTCCGACCCACTGTGGTTTTAATTCTTTTACCTGGCAGATCACACAACGCCTCACATGAGGAAGACACAACGGCACTACAGGGACCGACAGGCAGTTCGACTGCCCACGCCCACTGGGGCGGGTCTCAAGGACTCTATCAGGTGCTGTTAATGAGGTGTGACTACCAATAGATTGCCCCTAGATGAAGTGCGTGTCAGCACGAAACGCGTTGGGCGCTGTGATGAAGGGAAATGCTCCGGTTGCCAATCTGCAGCTTTCTACTATTAAAAGCGTGAAATTCTTACCTCCTTGTGGTGGCTTCCTTGAGGGGACACTCTCTTGTTTGGATTTGTTGACGGCCAGTCCTGCCGTGAGGAGAGCCCCGCCGCGGTGAGCGGCCCCATGCTGACGCCAGCCGGCGTGCAGCTGTCCAGGGACAGGAGTACGCAGTGGAAGTCCTACGGTGCAGTTTGGTTTTAGCGGGACATTCTTTCCGACCCACTGTGGTTTTAATTCTTTTACCTGGCAGATCACACAACGCCTCACATGAGGAAGACACAACGGCACTACAGGGACCGACAGGCAGTTCGACTGCCCACGCCCACTGGGGCGGGTCTCAAGGACTCTATCAGGTGCTGTTAATGAGGTGTGACTACCAATAGATTGCCCCTAGATGAAGTGCGTGTCAGCACGAAACGCGTTGGGCGCTGTGATGAAGGGAAATGCTCCGGTTGCCAATCTGCAGCTTTCTACTATTAAAAGCGTGAAATTCTTACCTCCTTGTGGTGGCTTCCTTGAGGGGACACTCTCTTGTTTGGATTTGTTGATGGCCAGTCCTGCCGTGAGGAGAGCCCCGCCGCGGTGAGCGGCCCCATGCTGACGCCAGCCGGCGTGCAGCTGTCCAGGGACAGGAGTACGCAGTGGAAGTCCTACGGTGCAGTTTGGTTTTAGCGGGACATTCTTTCCGACCCACTGTGGTTTTAATTCTTTTACCTGGCAGATCACACAACGCCTCACATGAGGAAGACACAACGGCACTACAGGGACCGACAGGCAGTTCGACTGCCCACGCCCACTGGGGCGGGTCTCAAGGACTCTATCAGGTGCTGTTAATGAGGTGTGACTACCAATAGATTGCCCCTAGATGAAGTGCGTGTCAGCACGAAACGCGTTGGGCGCTGTGATGAAGGGAAATGCTCCGGTTGCCAATCTGCAGCTTTCTACTATTAAAAGCGTGAAATTCTTACCTCCTTGTGGTGGCTTCCTTGAGGGGACACTCTCTTGTTTGGATTTGTTGACGGCCAGTCCTGCCGTGAGGAGAGCCCCGCCGCGGTGAGCGGCCCCATGCTGACGCCAGCCGGCGTGCAGCTGTCCAGGGACAGGAGTACGCAGTGGAAGTCCTACGGTGCAGTTTGGTTTTAGCGGGACATTCTTTCCGACCCACTGTGGTTTTAATTCTTTTACCTGGCAGATCACACAACGCCTCACATGAGGAAGACACAACGGCACTACAGGGACCGACAGGCAGTTCGACTGCCCACGCCCACTGGGGCGGGTCTCAAGGACTCTATCAGGTGCTGTTAATGAGGTGTGACTACCAATAGATTGCCCCTAGATGAAGTGCGTGTCAGCACGAAACGCGTTGGGCGCTGTGATGAAGGGAAATGCTCCGGTTGCCAATCTGCAGCTTTCTACTATTAAAAGCGTGAAATTCTTACCTCCTTGTGGTGGCTTCCTTGAGGGGACACTCTCTTGTTTGGATTTGTTGACGGCCAGTCCTGCCGTGAGGAGAGCCCCGCCGCGGTGAGCGGCCCCATGCTGACGCCAGCCGGGCGTGCAGCTGTCCAGGGACAGGAGTACGCAGTGGAAGTCCTACGGTGCAGTTTGGTTTTAGCGGGACATTCTTTCCGACCCACTGTGGTTTTAATTCTTTTACCTGGCAGATCACACAACGCCTCACATGAGGAAGACACAACGGCACTACAGGGACCGACAGGCAGTTCGACTGCCCACGCCCACTGGGGCGGGTCTCAAGGACTCTATCAGGTGCTGTTAATGAGGTGTGACTACCAATAGATTGCCCCTAGATGAAGTGCGTGTCAGCACGAAACGCGTTGGGCGCTGTGATGAAGGGAAATGCTCCGGTTGCCAATCTGCAGCTTTCTACTATTAAAAGCGTGAAATTCTTACCTCCTTGTGGTGGCTTCCTTGAGGGGACACTCTCTTGTTTGGATTTGTTGACGGCCAGTCCTGCCGTGAGGAGAGCCCCGCCGCGGTGAGCGGCCCCATGCTGACGCCAGCCGGGCGTGCAGCTGTCCAGGGACAGGAGTACGCAGTGGAAGTCCTACGGTGCAGTTTGGTTTTAGCGGGACATTCTTTCCGACCCACTGTGGTTTTAATTCTTTTACCTGGCAGATCACACAACGCCTCACATGAGGAAGACACAACGGCACTACAGGGACCGACAGGCAGTTCGACTGCCCACGCCCACTGGGGCGGGTCTCAAGGACTCTATCAGGTGCTGTTAATGAGGTGTGACTACCAATAGATTGCCCCTAGATGAAGTGCGTGTCAGCACGAAACGCGTTGGGCGCTGTGATGAAGGGAAATGCTCCGGTTGCCAATCTGCAGCTTTCTACTATTAAAAGCGTGAAATTCTTACCTCCTTGTGGTGGCTTCCTTGAGGGGACACTCTCTTGTTTGGATTTGTTGACGGCCAGTCCTGCCGTGAGGAGAGCCCCGCCGCGGTGAGCGGCCCCATGCTGACGCCAGCCGGCGTGCAGCTGTCCAGGGACAGGAGTACGCAGTGGAAGTCCTACGGTGCAGTTTGGTTTTAGCGGGACATTCTTTCCGACCCACTGTGGTTTTAATTCTTTTACCTGGCAGATCACACAACGCCTCACATGAGGAAGACACAACGGCACTACAGGGACCGACAGGCAGTTCGACTGCCCACGCCCACTGGGGCGGGTCTCAAGGACTCTATCAGGTGCTGTTAATGAGGTGTGACTACCAATAGATTGCCCCTAGATGAAGTGCGTGTCAGCACGAAACGCGTTGGGCGCTGTGATGAAGGGAAATGCTTTGGTTGCCAATCTGCAGCTTTCTACTATTAAAAGCGTGAAATTCTTACCTCCTTGTGGTGGCTTCCTTGAGGGGACACTCTCTTGTTTGGATTTGTTGACGGCCAGTCCTGCCGTGAGGAGAGCCCCGCCGCGGTGAGCGGCCCCATGCTGACGCCAGCCGGGCGTGCAGCTGTCCAGGGACAGGAGTACGCAGTGGAAGTCCTACGGTGCAGTTTGGTTTTAGCGGGACATTCTTTCCGACCCACTGTGGTTTTAATTCTTTTACCTGGCAGATCACACAACGCCTCACATGAGGAAGACACAACGGCACTACAGGGACCGACAGGCAGTCCGACTGCCCACGCCCACTGGGGCGGGTCTCAAGGACTCTATCAGGTGCTGTTAATGAGGTGTGACTACCAATAGATTGCCCCTAGATGAAGTCCGTGTCAGCACGAAACGCGTTGGGCGCTGTGATGAAGGGAAATGCTCCGGTTGCCAATCTGCAGCTTTCTACTATTAAAAGCGTGAAATTGTTACCTCCTTGTGGTGGCTTCCTTGAGGGGACACTCTCTTGTTTGGATTTGTTGATGGCCAGTCCTGCCGTGAGGAGAGCCCCGCCGCGGTGAGCGGCCCCATGCTGACGCCAGCCGGCGTGCAGCTGTCCAGGGACAGGAGTACGCAGTGGAAGTCCTACGGTGCAGTTTGGTTTTAGCGGGACATTCTTTCCGACCCACTGTGGTTTTAATTCTTTTACCTGGCAGATCACACAACGCCTCACATGAGGAAGACACAACGGCACTACAGGGACCGACAGGCAGTTCGACTGCCCACGCCCACTGGGGCGGGTCTCAAGGACTCTATCAGGTGCTGTTAATGAGGTGTGACTACCAATAGATTGCCCCTAGATGAAGTGCGTGTCAGCACGAAACGCGTTGGGCGCTGTGATGAAGGGAAATGCTCCGGTTGCCAATCTGCAGCTTTCTACTATTAAAAGCGTGAAATTCTTACCTCCTTGTGGTGGCTTCCTTGAGGGGACACTCTCTTGTTTGGATTTGTTGACGGCCAGTCCTGCCGTGAGGAGAGCCTCCGCCGCGGTGAGCGGCCCCATGCTGACGCCAGCCGGGCGTGCAGCTGTCCAGGGACAGGAGTACGCAGTGGAAGTCCTACGGTGCAGTTTGGTTTTAGCGGGACATTCTTTCCGACCCACTGTGGTTTTAATTCTTTTACCTGGCAGATCACACAACGCCTCACATGAGGAAGACACAACGGCACTACAGGGACCGACAGGCAGTTCGACTGCCCACGCCCACTGGGGCGGGTCTCAAGGACTCTATCAGGTGCTGTTAATGAGGTGTGACTACCAATAGATTGCCCCTAGATGAAGTGCGTGTCAGCACGAAACGCGTTGGGCGCTGTGATGAAGGGAAATGCTCCGGTTGCCAATCTGCAGCTTTCTACTATTAAAAGCGTGAAATTCTTACCTCCTTGTGGTGGCTTCCTTGAGGGGACACTCTCTTGTTTGGATTTGTTGACGGCCAGTCCTGCCGTGAGGAGAGCCCCGCCGCGGTGAGCGGCCCCATGCTGACGCCAGCCGGCGTGCAGCTGTCCAGGGACAGGAGTACGCAGTGGAAGTCCTACGGTGCAGTTTGGTTTTAGCGGGACATTCTTTCCGACCCACTGTGGTTTTAATTCTTTTACCTGGCAGATCACACAACGCCTCACATGAGGAAGACACAACGGCACTACAGGGACCGACAGGCAGTTCGACTGCCCACGCCCACTGGGGCGGGTCTCAAGGACTCTATCAGGTGCTGTTAATGAGGTGTGACTACCAATAGATTGCCCCTAGATGAAGTGCGTGTCAGCACGAAACGCGTTGGGCGCTGTGATGAAGGGAAATGCTCCGGTTGCCAATCTGCAGCTTTCTACTATTAAAAGCGTGAAATTCTTACCTCCTTGTGGTGGCTTCCTTGAGGGGACACTCTCTTGTTTGGATTTGTTGACGGCCAGTCCTGCCGTGAGGAGAGCCCCGCCGCGGTGAGCGGCCCCATGCTGACGCCAGCCGGCGTGCAGCTGTCCAGGGACAGGAGTACGCAGTGGAAGTCCTACGGTGCAGTTTGGTTTTAGCGGGACATTCTTTCCGACCCACTGTGGTTTTAATTCTTTTACCTGGCAGATCACACAACGCCTCACATGAGGAAGACACAACGGCACTACAGGGACCGACAGGCAGTTCGACTGCCCACGCCCACTGGGGCGGGTCTCAAGGACTCTATCAGGTGCTGTTAATGAGGTGTGACTACCAATAGATTGCCCCTAGATGAAGTGCGTGTCAGCACGAAACGCGTTGGGCGCTGTGATGAAGGGAAATGCTCCGGTTGCCAATCTGCAGCTTTCTACTATTAAAAGCGTGAAATTCTTACCTCCTTGTGGTGGCTTCCTTGAGGGGACACTCTCTTGTTTGGATTTGTTGACGGCCAGTCCTGCCGTGAGGAGAGCCCCGCCGCGGTGAGCGGCCCCATGCTGACGCCAGCCGGCGTGCAGCTGTCCAGGGACAGGAGTACGCAGTGGAAGTCCTACGGTGCAGTTTGGTTTTAGCGGGACATTCTTTCCGACCCACTGTGGTTTTAATTCTTTTACCTGGCAGATCACACAACGCCTCACATGAGGAAGACACAACGGCACTACAGGGACCGACAGGCAGTTCGACTGCCCACGCCCACTGGGGCGGGTCTCAAGGACTCTATCAGGTGCTGTTAATGAGGTGTGACTACCAATAGATTGCCCCTAGATGAAGTGCGTGTCAGCACGAAACGCGTTGGGCGCTGTGATGAAGGGAAATGCTCCGGTTGCCAATCTGCAGCTTTCTACTATTAAAAGCGTGAAATTCTTACCTCCTTGTGGTGGCTTCCTTGAGGGGACACTCTCTTGTTTGGATTTGTTGACGGCCAGTCCTGCCGTGAGGAGAGCCCCGCCGCGGTGAGCGGCCCCATGCTGACGCCAGCCGGCGTGCAGCTGTCCAGGGACAGGAGTACGCAGTGGAAGTCCTACGGTGCAGTTTGGTTTTAGCGGGACATTCTTTCCGACCCACTGTGGTTTTAATTCTTTTACCTGGCAGATCACACAACGCCTCACATGAGGAAGACACAACGGCACTACAGGGACCGACAGGCAGTTCGACTGCCCACGCCCACTGGGGCGGGTCTCAAGGACTCTATCAGGTGCTGTTAATGAGGTGTGACTACCAATAGATTGCCCCTAGATGAAGTGCGTGTCAGCACGAAACGCGTTGGGCGCTGTGATGAAGGGAAATGCTCCGGTTGCCAATCTGCAGCTTTCTACTATTAAAAGCGTGAAATTCTTACCTCCTTGTGGTGGCTTCCTTGAGGGGACACTCTCTTGTTTGGATTTGTTGACGGCCAGTCCTGCCGTGAGGAGAGCCCCGCCGCGGTGAGCGGCCCCATGCTGACGCCAGCCGGGCGTGCAGCTGTCCAGGGACAGGAGTACGCAGTGGAAGTCCTACGGTGCAGTTTGGTTTTAGCGGGACATTCTTTCCGACCCACTGTGGTTTTAATTCTTTTACCTGGCAGATCACACAACGCCTCACATGAGGAAGACACAACGGCACTACAGGGACCGACAGGCAGTTCGACTGCCCACGCCCACTGGGGCGGGTCTCAAGGACTCTATCAGGTGCTGTTAATGAGGTGTGACTACCAATAGATTGCCCCTAGATGAAGTGCGTGTCAGCACGAAACGCGTTGGGCGCTGTGATGAAGGGAAATGCTCCGGTTGCCAATCTGCAGCTTTCTACTATTAAAAGCGTGAAATTCTTACCTCCTTGTGGTGGCTTCCTTGAGGGGACACTCTCTTGTTTGGATTTGTTGACGGCCAGTCCTGCCGTGAGGAGAGCCCCCGCCGCGGTGAGCGGCCCCATGCTGACGCCAGCCGGCGTGCAGCTGTCCAGGGACAGGAGTACGCAGTGGAAGTCCTACGGTGCAGTTTGGTTTTAGCGGGACATTCTTTCCGACCCACTGTGGTTTTAATTCTTTTACCTGGCAGATCACACAACGCCTCACATGAGGAAGACACAACGGCACTACAGGGACCGACAGGCAGTTCGACTGCCCACGCCCACTGGGGCGGGTCTCAAGGACTCTATCAGGTGCTGTTAATGAGGTGTGACTACCAATAGATTGCCCCTAGATGAAGTGCGTGTCAGCACGAAACGCGTTGGGCGCTGTGATGAAGGGAAATGCTCCGGTTGCCAATCTGCAGCTTTCTACTATTAAAAGCGTGAAATTCTTACCTCCTTGTGGTGGCTTCCTTGAGGGGACACTCTCTTGTTTGGATTTGTTGACGGCCAGTCCTGCCGTGAGGAGAGCCCCGCCGCGGTGAGCGGCCCCATGCTGACGCCAGCCGGGCGTGCAGCTGTCCAGGGACAGGAGTACGCAGTGGAAGTCCTACGGTGCAGTTTGGTTTTAGCGGGACATTCTTTCCGACCCACTGTGGTTTTAATTCTTTTACCTGGCAGATCACACAACGCCTCACATGAGGAAGACACAACGGCACTACAGGGACCGACAGGCAGTTCGACTGCCCACGCCCACTGGGGCGGGTCTCAAGGACTCTATCAGGTGCTGTTAATGAGGTGTGACTACCAATAGATTGCCCCTAGATGAAGTGCGTGTCAGCACGAAACGCGTTGGGCGCTGTGATGAAGGGAAATGCTCCGGTTGCCAATCTGCAGCTTTCTACTATTAAAAGCGTGAAATTCTTACCTCCTTGTGGTGGCTTCCTTGAGGGGACACTCTCTTGTTTGGATTTGTTGACGGCCAGTCCTGCCGTGAGGAGAGCCCCGCCGCGGTGAGCGGCCCCATGCTGACGCCAGCCGGCGTGCAGCTGTCCAGGGACAGGAGTACGCAGTGGAAGTCCTACGGTGCAGTTTGGTTTTAGCGGGACATTCTTTCCGACCCACTGTGGTTTTAATTCTTTTACCTGGCAGATCACACAACGCCTCACATGAGGAAGACACAACGGCACTACAGGGACCGACAGGCAGTTCGACTGCCCACGCCCACTGGGGCGGGTCTCAAGGACTCTATCAGGTGCTGTTAATGAGGTGTGACTACCAATAGATTGCCCCTAGATGAAGTGCGTGTCAGCACGAAACGCGTTGGGCGCTGTGATGAAGGGAAATGCTCCGGTTGCCAATCTGCAGCTTTCTACTATTAAAAGCGTGAAATTCTTACCTCCTTGTGGTGGCTTCCTTGAGGGGACACTCTCTTGTTTGGATTTGTTGACGGCCAGTCCTGCCGTGAGGAGAGCCCCGCCGCGGTGAGCGGCCCCATGCTGACGCCAGCCGGCGTGCAGCTGTCCAGGGACAGGAGTACGCAGTGGAAGTCCTACGGTGCAGTTTGGTTTTAGCGGGACATTCTTTCCGACCCACTGTGGTTTTAATTCTTTTACCTGGCAGATCACACAACGCCTCACATGAGGAAGACACAACGGCACTACAGGGACCGACAGGCAGTTCGACTGCCCACGCCCACTGGGGCGGGTCTCAAGGACTCTATCAGGTGCTGTTAATGAGGTGTGACTACCAATAGATTGCCCCTAGATGAAGTGCGTGTCAGCACGAAACGCGTTGGGCGCTGTGATGAAGGGAAATGCTCCGGTTGCCAATCTGCAGCTTTCTACTATTAAAAGCGTGAAATTCTTACCTCCTTGTGGTGGCTTCCTTGAGGGGACACTCTCTTGTTTGGATTTGTTGACGGCCAGTCCTGCCGTGAGGAGAGCCCCGCCGCGGTGAGCGGCCCCATGCTGACGCCAGCCGGGCGTGCAGCTGTCCAGGGACAGGAGTACGCAGTGGAAGTCCTACGGTGCAGTTTGGTTTTAGCGGGACATTCTTTCCGACCCACTGTGGTTTTAATTCTTTTACCTGGCAGATCACACAACGCCTCACATGAGGAAGACACAACGGCACTACAGGGACCGACAGGCAGTTCGACTGCCCACGCCCACTGGGGCGGGTCTCAAGGACTCTATCAGGTGCTGTTAATGAGGTGTGACTACCAATAGATTGCCCCTAGATGAAGTGCGTGTCAGCACGAAACGCGTTGGGCGCTGTGATGAAGGGAAATGCTCCGGTTGCCAATCTGCAGCTTTCTACTATTAAAAGCGTGAAATTCTTACCTCCTTGTGGTGGCTTCCTTGAGGGGACACTCTCTTGTTTGGATTTGTTGACGGCCAGTCCTGCCGTGAGGAGAGCCCCGCCGCGGTGAGCGGCCCCATGCTGACGCCAGCCGGCGTGCAGCTGTCCAGGGACAGGAGTACGCAGTGGAAGTCCTACGGTGCAGTTTGGTTTTAGCGGGACATTCTTTCCGACCCACTGTGGTTTTAATTCTTTTACCTGGCAGATCACACAACGCCTCACATGAGGAAGACACAACGGCACTACAGGGACCGACAGGCAGTTCGACTGCCCACGCCCACTGGGGCGGGTCTCAAGGACTCTATCAGGTGCTGTTAATGAGGTGTGACTACCAATAGATTGCCCCTAGATGAAGTGCGTGTCAGCACGAAACGCGTTGGGCGCTGTGATGAAGGGAAATGCTCCGGTTGCCAATCTGCAGCTTTCTACTATTAAAAGCGTGAAATTCTTACCTCCTTGTGGTGGCTTCCTTGAGGGGACACTCTCTTGTTTGGATTTGTTGACGGCCAGTCCTGCCGTGAGGAGAGCCCCGCCGCGGTGAGCGGCCCCATGCTGACGCCAGCCGGCGTGCAGCTGTCCAGGGACAGGAGTACGCAGTGGAAGTCCTACGGTGCAGTTTGGTTTTAGCGGGACATTCTTTCCGACCCACTGTGGTTTTAATTCTTTTACCTGGCAGATCACACAACGCCTCACATGAGGAAGACACAACGGCACTACAGGGACCGACAGGCAGTTCGACTGCCCACGCCCACTGGGGCGGGTCTCAAGGACTCTATCAGGTGCTGTTAATGAGGTGTGACTACCAATAGATTGCCCCTAGATGAAGTGCGTGTCAGCACGAAACGCGTTGGGCGCTGTGATGAAGGGAAATGCTCCGGTTGCCAATCTGCAGCTTTCTACTATTAAAAGCGTGAAATTCTTACCTCCTTGTGGTGGCTTCCTTGAGGGGACACTCTCTTGTTTGGATTTGTTGACGGCCAGTCCTGCCGTGAGGAGAGCCCCGCCGCGGTGAGCGGCCCCATGCTGACGCCAGCCGGCGTGCAGCTGTCCAGGGACAGGAGTACGCAGTGGAAGTCCTACGGTGCAGTTTGGTTTTAGCGGGACATTCTTTCCGACCCACTGTGGTTTTAATTCTTTTACCTGGCAGATCACACAACGCCTCACATGAGGAAGACACAACGGCACTACAGGGACCGACAGGCAGTTCGACTGCCCACGCCCACTGGGGCGGGTCTCAAGGACTCTATCAGGTGCTGTTAATGAGGTGTGACTACCAATAGATTGCCCCTAGATGAAGTGCGTGTCAGCACGAAACGCGTTGGGCGCTGTGATGAAGGGAAATGCTCCGGTTGCCAATCTGCAGCTTTCTACTATTAAAAGCGTGAAATTCTTACCTCCTTGTGGTGGCTTCCTTGAGGGGACACTCTCTTGTTTGGATTTGTTGACGGCCAGTCCTGCCGTGAGGAGAGCCCCGCCGCGGTGAGCGGCCCCATGCTGACGCCAGCCGGCGTGCAGCTGTCCAGGGACAGGAGTACGCAGTGGAAGTCCTACGGTGCAGTTTGGTTTTAGCGGGACATTCTTTCCGACCCACTGTGGTTTTAATTCTTTTACCTGGCAGATCACACAACGCCTCACATGAGGAAGACACAACGGCACTACAGGGACCGACAGGCAGTTCGACTGCCCACGCCCACTGGGGCGGGTCTCAAGGACTCTATCAGGTGCTGTTAATGAGGTGTGACTACCAATAGATTGCCCCTAGATGAAGTGCGTGTCAGCACGAAACGCGTTGGGCGCTGTGATGAAGGGAAATGCTCCGGTTGCCAATCTGCAGCTTTCTACTATTAAAAGCGTGAAATTCTTACCTCCTTGTGGTGGCTTCCTTGAGGGGACACTCTCTTGTTTGGATTTGTTGACGGCCAGTCCTGCCGTGAGGAGAGCCCCGCCGCGGTGAGCGGCCCCATGCTGACGCCAGCCGGCGTGCAGCTGTCCAGGGACAGGAGTACGCAGTGGAAGTCCTACGGTGCAGTTTGGTTTTAGCGGGACATTCTTTCCGACCCACTGTGGTTTTAATTCTTTTACCTGGCAGATCACACAACGCCTCACATGAGGAAGACACAACGGCACTACAGGGACCGACAGGCAGTTCGACTGCCCACGCCCACTGGGGCGGGTCTCAAGGACTCTATCAGGTGCTGTTAATGAGGTGTGACTACCAATAGATTGCCCCTAGATGAAGTGCGTGTCAGCACGAAACGCGTTGGGCGCTGTGATGAAGGGAAATGCTCCGGTTGCCAATCTGCAGCTTTCTACTATTAAAAGCGTGAAATTCTTACCTCCTTGTGGTGGCTTCCTTGAGGGGACACTCTCTTGTTTGGATTTGTTGACGGCCAGTCCTGCCGTGAGGAGAGCCCCGCCGCGGTGAGCGGCCCCATGCTGACGCCAGCCGGCGTGCAGCTGTCCAGGGACAGGAGTACGCAGTGGAAGTCCTACGGTGCAGTTTGGTTTTAGCGGGACATTCTTTCCGACCCACTGTGGTTTTAATTCTTTTACCTGGCAGATCACACAACGCCTCACATGAGGAAGACACAACGGCACTACAGGGACCGACAGGCAGTTCGACTGCCCACGCCCACTGGGGCGGGTCTCAAGGACTCTATCAGGTGCTGTTAATGAGGTGTGACTACCAATAGATTGCCCCTAGATGAAGTGCGTGTCAGCACGAAACGCGTTGGGCGCTGTGATGAAGGGAAATGCTCCGGTTGCCAATCTGCAGCTTTCTACTATTAAAAGCGTGAAATTCTTACCTCCTTGTGGTGGCTTCCTTGAGGGGACACTCTCTTGTTTGGATTTGTTGACGGCCAGTCCTGCCGTGAGGAGAGCCCCGCCGCGGTGAGCGGCCCCATGCTGACGCCAGCCGGCGTGCAGCTGTCCAGGGACAGGAGTACGCAGTGGAAGTCCTACGGTGCAGTTTGGTTTTAGCGGGACATTCTTTCCGACCCACTGTGGTTTTAATTCTTTTACCTGGCAGATCACACAACGCCTCACATGAGGAAGACACAACGGCACTACAGGGACCGACAGGCAGTTCGACTGCCCACGCCCACTGGGGCGGGTCTCAAGGACTCTATCAGGTGCTGTTAATGAGGTGTGACTACCAATAGATTGCCCCTAGATGAAGTGCGTGTCAGCACGAAACGCGTTGGGCGCTGTGATGAAGGGAAATGCTCCGGTTGCCAATCTGCAGCTTTCTACTATTAAAAGCGTGAAATTCTTACCTCCTTGTGGTGGCTTCCTTGAGGGGACACTCTCTTGTTTGGATTTGTTGACGGCCAGTCCTGCCGTGAGGAGAGCCCCGCCGCGGTGAGCGGCCCCATGCTGACGCCAGCCGGCGTGCAGCTGTCCAGGGACAGGAGTACGCAGTGGAAGTCCTACGGTGCAGTTTGGTTTTAGCGGGACATTCTTTCCGACCCACTGTGGTTTTAATTCTTTTACCTGGCAGATCACACAACGCCTCACATGAGGAAGACACAACGGCACTACAGGGACCGACAGGCAGTTCGACTGCCCACGCCCACTGGGGCGGGTCTCAAGGACTCTATCAGGTGCTGTTAATGAGGTGTGACTACCAATAGATTGCCCCTAGATGAAGTGCGTGTCAGCACGAAACGCGTTGGGCGCTGTGATGAAGGGAAATGCTCCGGTTGCCAATCTGCAGCTTTCTACTATTAAAAGCGTGAAATTCTTACCTCCTTGTGGTGGCTTCCTTGAGGGGACACTCTCTTGTTTGGATTTGTTGACGGCCAGTCCTGCCGTGAGGAGAGCCCCGCCGCGGTGAGCGGCCCCATGCTGACGCCAGCCGGCGTGCAGCTGTCCAGGGACAGGAGTACGCAGTGGAAGTCCTACGGTGCAGTTTGGTTTTAGCGGGACATTCTTTCCGACCCACTGTGGTTTTAATTCTTTTACCTGGCAGATCACACAACGCCTCACATGAGGAAGACACAACGGCACTACAGGGACCGACAGGCAGTTCGACTGCCCACGCCCACTGGGGCGGGTCTCAAGGACTCTATCAGGTGCTGTTAATGAGGTGTGACTACCAATAGATTGCCCCTAGATGAAGTGCGTGTCAGCACGAAACGCGTTGGGCGCTGTGATGAAGGGAAATGCTCCGGTTGCCAATCTGCAGCTTTCTACTATTAAAAGCGTGAAATTCTTACCTCCTTGTGGTGGCTTCCTTGAGGGGACACTCTCTTGTTTGGATTTGTTGACGGCCAGTCCTGCCGTGAGGAGAGCCCCGCCGCGGTGAGCGGCCCCATGCTGACGCCAGCCGGCGTGCAGCTGTCCAGGGACAGGAGTACGCAGTGGAAGTCCTACGGTGCAGTTTGGTTTTAGCGGGACATTCTTTCCGACCCACTGTGGTTTTAATTCTTTTACCTGGCAGATCACACAACGCCTCACATGAGGAAGACACAACGGCACTACAGGGACCGACAGGCAGTTCGACTGCCCACGCCCACTGGGGCGGGTCTCAAGGACTCTATCAGGTGCTGTTAATGAGGTGTGACTACCAATAGATTGCCCCTAGATGAAGTGCGTGTCAGCACGAAACGCGTTGGGCGCTGTGATGAAGGGAAATGCTCCGGTTGCCAATCTGCAGCTTTCTACTATTAAAAGCGTGAAATTCTTACCTCCTTGTGGTGGCTTCCTTGAGGGGACACTCTCTTGTTTGGATTTGTTGACGGCCAGTCCTGCCGTGAGGAGAGCCCCGCCGCGGTGAGCGGCCCCATGCTGACGCCAGCCGGCGTGCAGCTGTCCAGGGACAGGAGTACGCAGTGGAAGTCCTACGGTGCAGTTTGGTTTTAGCGGGACATTCTTTCCGACCCACTGTGGTTTTAATTCTTTTACCTGGCAGATCACACAACGCCTCACATGAGGAAGACACAACGGCACTACAGGGACCGACAGGCAGTTCGACTGCCCACGCCCACTGGGGCGGGTCTCAAGGACTCTATCAGGTGCTGTTAATGAGGTGTGACTACCAATAGATTGCCCCTAGATGAAGTGCGTGTCAGCACGAAACGCGTTGGGCGCTGTGATGAAGGGAAATGCTCCGGTTGCCAATCTGCAGCTTTCTACTATTAAAAGCGTGAAATTCTTACCTCCTTGTGGTGGCTTCCTTGAGGGGACACTCTCTTGTTTGGATTTGTTGACGGCCAGTCCTGCCGTGAGGAGAGCCCCGCCGCGGTGAGCGGCCCCATGCTGACGCCAGCCGGCGTGCAGCTGTCCAGGGACAGGAGTACGCAGTGGAAGTCCTACGGTGCAGTTTGGTTTTAGCGGGACATTCTTTCCGACCCACTGTGGTTTTAATTCTTTTACCTGGCAGATCACACAACGCCTCACATGAGGAAGACACAACGGCACTACAGGGACCGACAGGCAGTTCGACTGCCCACGCCCACTGGGGCGGGTCTCAAGGACTCTATCAGGTGCTGTTAATGAGGTGTGACTACCAATAGATTGCCCCTAGATGAAGTGCGTGTCAGCACGAAACGCGTTGGGCGCTGTGATGAAGGGAAATGCTCCGGTTGCCAATCTGCAGCTTTCTACTATTAAAAGCGTGAAATTCTTACCTCCTTGTGGTGGCTTCCTTGAGGGGACACTCTCTTGTTTGGATTTGTTGACGGCCAGTCCTGCCGTGAGGAGAGCCCCGCCGCGGTGAGCGGCCCCATGCTGACGCCAGCCGGCGTGCAGCTGTCCAGGGACAGGAGTACGCAGTGGAAGTCCTACGGTGCAGTTTGGTTTTAGCGGGACATTCTTTCCGACCCACTGTGGTTTTAATTCTTTTACCTGGCAGATCACACAACGCCTCACATGAGGAAGACACAACGGCACTACAGGGACCGACAGGCAGTTCGACTGCCCACGCCCACTGGGGCGGGTCTCAAGGACTCTATCAGGTGCTGTTAATGAGGTGTGACTACCAATAGATTGCCCCTAGATGAAGTGCGTGTCAGCACGAAACGCGTTGGGCGCTGTGATGAAGGGAAATGCTCCGGTTGCCAATCTGCAGCTTTCTACTATTAAAAGCGTGAAATTCTTACCTCCTTGTGGTGGCTTCCTTGAGGGGACACTCTCTTGTTTGGATTTGTTGACGGCCAGTCCTGCCGTGAGGAGAGCCCCGCCGCGGTGAGCGGCCCCATGCTGACGCCAGCCGGCGTGCAGCTGTCCAGGGACAGGAGTACGCAGTGGAAGTCCTACGGTGCAGTTTGGTTTTAGCGGGACATTCTTTCCGACCCACTGTGGTTTTAATTCTTTTACCTGGCAGATCACACAACGCCTCACATGAGGAAGACACAACGGCACTACAGGGACCGACAGGCAGTTCGACTGCCCACGCCCACTGGGGCGGGTCTCAAGGACTCTATCAGGTGCTGTTAATGAGGTGTGACTACCAATAGATTGCCCCTAGATGAAGTGCGTGTCAGCACGAAACGCGTTGGGCGCTGTGATGAAGGGAAATGCTCCGGTTGCCAATCTGCAGCTTTCTACTATTAAAAGCGTGAAATTCTTACCTCCTTGTGGTGGCTTCCTTGAGGGGACACTCTCTTGTTTGGATTTGTTGACGGCCAGTCCTGCCGTGAGGAGAGCCCCGCCGCGGTGAGCGGCCCCATGCTGACGCCAGCCGGCGTGCAGCTGTCCAGGGACAGGAGTACGCAGTGGAAGTCCTACGGTGCAGTTTGGTTTTAGCGGGACATTCTTTCCGACCCACTGTGGTTTTAATTCTTTTACCTGGCAGATCACACAACGCCTCACATGAGGAAGACACAACGGCACTACAGGGACCGACAGGCAGTTCGACTGCCCACGCCCACTGGGGCGGGTCTCAAGGACTCTATCAGGTGCTGTTAATGAGGTGTGACTACCAATAGATTGCCCCTAGATGAAGTGCGTGTCAGCACGAAACGCGTTGGGCGCTGTGATGAAGGGAAATGCTCCGGTTGCCAATCTGCAGCTTTCTACTATTAAAAGCGTGAAATTCTTACCTCCTTGTGGTGGCTTCCTTGAGGGGACACTCTCTTGTTTGGATTTGTTGACGGCCAGTCCTGCCGTGAGGAGAGCCCCGCCGCGGTGAGCGGCCCCATGCTGACGCCAGCCGGCGTGCAGCTGTCCAGGGACAGGAGTACGCAGTGGAAGTCCTACGGTGCAGTTTGGTTTTAGCGGGACATTCTTTCCGACCCACTGTGGTTTTAATTCTTTTACCTGGCAGATCACACAACGCCTCACATGAGGAAGACACAACGGCACTACAGGGACCGACAGGCAGTTCGACTGCCCACGCCCACTGGGGCGGGTCTCAAGGACTCTATCAGGTGCTGTTAATGAGGTGTGACTACCAATAGATTGCCCCTAGATGAAGTGCGTGTCAGCACGAAACGCGTTGGGCGCTGTGATGAAGGGAAATGCTCCGGTTGCCAATCTGCAGCTTTCTACTATTAAAAGCGTGAAATTCTTACCTCCTTGTGGTGGCTTCCTTGAGGGGACACTCTCTTGTTTGGATTTGTTGACGGCCAGTCCTGCCGTGAGGAGAGCCCCGCCGCGGTGAGCGGCCCCATGCTGACGCCAGCCGGCGTGCAGCTGTCCAGGGACAGGAGTACGCAGTGGAAGTCCTACGGTGCAGTTTGGTTTTAGCGGGACATTCTTTCCGACCCACTGTGGTTTTAATTCTTTTACCTGGCAGATCACACAACGCCTCACATGAGGAAGACACAACGGCACTACAGGGACCGACAGGCAGTTCGACTGCCCACGCCCACTGGGGCGGGTCTCAAGGACTCTATCAGGTGCTGTTAATGAGGTGTGACTACCAATAGATTGCCCCTAGATGAAGTGCGTGTCAGCACGAAACGCGTTGGGCGCTGTGATGAAGGGAAATGCTCCGGTTGCCAATCTGCAGCTTTCTACTATTAAAAGCGTGAAATTCTTACCTCCTTGTGGTGGCTTCCTTGAGGGGACACTCTCTTGTTTGGATTTGTTGACGGCCAGTCCTGCCGTGAGGAGAGCCCCGCCGCGGTGAGCGGCCCCATGCTGACGCCAGCCGGCGTGCAGCTGTCCAGGGACAGGAGTACGCAGTGGAAGTCCTACGGTGCAGTTTGGTTTTAGCGGGACATTCTTTCCGACCCACTGTGGTTTTAATTCTTTTACCTGGCAGATCACACAACGCCTCACATGAGGAAGACACAACGGCACTACAGGGACCGACAGGCAGTTCGACTGCCCACGCCCACTGGGGCGGGTCTCAAGGACTCTATCAGGTGCTGTTAATGAGGTGTGACTACCAATAGATTGCCCCTAGATGAAGTGCGTGTCAGCACGAAACGCGTTGGGCGCTGTGATGAAGGGAAATGCTCCGGTTGCCAATCTGCAGCTTTCTACTATTAAAAGCGTGAAATTCTTACCTCCTTGTGGTGGCTTCCTTGAGGGGACACTCTCTTGTTTGGATTTGTTGACGGCCAGTCCTGCCGTGAGGAGAGCCCCGCCGCGGTGAGCGGCCCCATGCTGACGCCAGCCGGGCGTGCAGCTGTCCAGGGACAGGAGTACGCAGTGGAAGTCCTACGGTGCAGTTTGGTTTTAGCGGGACATTCTTTCCGACCCACTGTGGTTTTAATTCTTTTACCTGGCAGATCACACAACGCCTCACATGAGGAAGACACAACGGCACTACAGGGACCGACAGGCAGTTCGACTGCCCACGCCCACTGGGGCGGGTCTCAAGGACTCTATCAGGTGCTGTTAATGAGGTGTGACTACCAATAGATTGCCCCTAGATGAAGTCCGTGTCAGCACGAAACGCGTTGGGCGCTGTGATGAAGGGAAATGCTCCGGTTGCCAATCTGCAGCTTTCTACTATTAAAAGCGTGAAATTCTTACCTCCTTGTGGTGGCTTCCTTGAGGGGACACTCTCTTGTTTGGATTTGTTGATGGCCAGTCCTGCCGTGAGGAGAGCCCCGCCGCGGTGAGCGGCCCCATGCTGACGCCAGCCGGGCGTGCAGCTGTCCAGGGACAGGAGTACGCAGTGGAAGTCCTACGGTGCAGTTTGGTTTTAGCGGGACATTCTTTCCGACCCACTGTGGTTTTAATTCTTTTACCTGGCAGATCACACAACGCCTCACATGAGGAAGACACAACGGCACTACAGGGACCGACAGGCAGTTCGACTGCCCACGCCCACTGGGGCGGGTCTCAAGGACTCTATCAGGTGCTGTTAATGAGGTGTGACTACCAATAGATTGCCCCTAGATGAAGTGCGTGTCAGCACGAAACGCGTTGGGCGCTGTGATGAAGGGAAATGCTCCGGTTGCCAATCTGCAGCTTTCTACTATTAAAAGCGTGAAATTCTTACCTCCTTGTGGTGGCTTCCTTGAGGGGACACTCTCTTGTTTGGATTTGTTGACGGCCAGTCCTGCCGTGAGGAGAGCCCCGCCGCGGTGAGCGGCCCCATGCTGACGCCAGCCGGGCGTGCAGCTGTCCAGGGACAGGAGTACGCAGTGGAAGTCCTACGGTGCAGTTTGGTTTTAGCGGGACATTCTTTCCGACCCACTGTGGTTTTAATTCTTTTACCTGGCAGATCACACAACGCCTCACATGAGGAAGACACAACGGCACTACAGGGACCGACAGGCAGTTCGACTGCCCACGCCCACTGGGGCGGGTCTCAAGGACTCTATCAGGTGCTGTTAATGAGGTGTGACTACCAATAGATTGCCCCTAGATGAAGTGCGTGTCAGCACGAAACGCGTTGGGCGCTGTGATGAAGGGAAATGCTCCGGTTGCCAATCTGCAGCTTTCTACTATTAAAAGCGTGAAATTCTTACCTCCTTGTGGTGGCTTCCTTGAGGGGACACTCTCTTGTTTGGATTTGTTGACGGCCAGTCCTGCCGTGAGGAGAGCCCCGCCGCGGTGAGCGGCCCCATGCTGACGCCAGCCGGCGTGCAGCTGTCCAGGGACAGGAGTACGCAGTGGAAGTCCTACGGTGCAGTTTGGTTTTAGCGGGACATTCTTTCCGACCCACTGTGGTTTTAATTCTTTTACCTGGCAGATCACACAACGCCTCACATGAGGAAGACACAACGGCACTACAGGGACCGACAGGCAGTTCGACTGCCCACGCCCACTGGGGCGGGTCTCAAGGACTCTATCAGGTGCTGTTAATGAGGTGTGACTACCAATAGATTGCCCCTAGATGAAGTGCGTGTCAGCACGAAACGCGTTGGGCGCTGTGATGAAGGGAAATGCTCCGGTTGCCAATCTGCAGCTTTCTACTATTAAAAGCGTGAAATTCTTACCTCCTTGTGGTGGCTTCCTTGAGGGGACACTCTCTTGTTTGGATTTGTTGACGGCCAGTCCTGCCGTGAGGAGAGCCCCGCCGCGGTGAGCGGCCCCATGCTGACGCCAGCCGGCGTGCAGCTGTCCAGGGACAGGAGTACGCAGTGGAAGTCCTACGGTGCAGTTTGGTTTTAGCGGGACATTCTTTCCGACCCACTGTGGTTTTAATTCTTTTACCTGGCAGATCACACAACGCCTCACATGAGGAAGACACAACGGCACTACAGGGACCGACAGGCAGTTCGACTGCCCACGCCCACTGGGGCGGGTCTCAAGGACTCTATCAGGTGCTGTTAATGAGGTGTGACTACCAATAGATTGCCCCTAGATGAAGTGCGTGTCAGCACGAAACGCGTTGGGCGCTGTGATGAAGGGAAATGCTCCGGTTGCCAATCTGCAGCTTTCTACTATTAAAAGCGTGAAATTCTTACCTCCTTGTGGTGGCTTCCTTGAGGGGACACTCTCTTGTTTGGATTTGTTGACGGCCAGTCCTGCCGTGAGGAGAGCCCCGCCGCGGTGAGCGGCCCCATGCTGACGCCAGCCGGGCGTGCAGCTGTCCAGGGACAGGAGTACGCAGTGGAAGTCCTACGGTGCAGTTTGGTTTTAGCGGGACATTCTTTCCGACCCACTGTGGTTTTAATTCTTTTACCTGGCAGATCACACAACGCCTCACATGAGGAAGACACAACGGCACTACAGGGACCGACAGGCAGTTCGACTGCCCACGCCCACTGGGGCGGGTCTCAAGGACTCTATCAGGTGCTGTTAATGAGGTGTGACTACCAATAGATTGCCCCTAGATGAAGTGCGTGTCAGCACGAAACGCGTTGGGCGCTGTGATGAAGGGAAATGCTCCGGTTGCCAATCTGCAGCTTTCTACTATTAAAAGCGTGAAATTCTTACCTCCTTGTGGTGGCTTCCTTGAGGGGACACTCTCTTGTTTGGATTTGTTGACGGCCAGTCCTGCCGTGAGGAGAGCCCCGCCGCGGTGAGCGGCCCCATGCTGACGCCAGCCGGGCGTGCAGCTGTCCAGGGACAGGAGTACGCAGTGGAAGTCCTACGGTGCAGTTTGGTTTTAGCGGGACATTCTTTCCGACCCACTGTGGTTTTAATTCTTTTACCTGGCAGATCACACAACGCCTCACATGAGGAAGACACAACGGCACTACAGGGACCGACAGGCAGTTCGACTGCCCACGCCCACTGGGGCGGGTCTCAAGGACTCTATCAGGTGCTGTTAATGAGGTGTGACTACCAATAGATTGCCCCTAGATGAAGTGCGTGTCAGCACGAAACGCGTTGGGCGCTGTGATGAAGGGAAATGCTCCGGTTGCCAATCTGCAGCTTTCTACTATTAAAAGCGTGAAATTCTTACCTCCTTGTGGTGGCTTCCTTGAGGGGACACTCTCTTGTTTGGATTTGTTGACGGCCAGTCCTGCCGTGAGGAGAGCCCCGCCGCGGTGAGCGGCCCCATGCTGACGCCAGCCGGGCGTGCAGCTGTCCAGGGACAGGAGTACGCAGTGGAAGTCCTACGGTGCAGTTTGGTTTTAGCGGGACATTCTTTCCGACCCACTGTGGTTTTAATTCTTTTACCTGGCAGATCACACAACGCCTCACATGAGGAAGACACAACGGCACTACAGGGACCGACAGGCAGTTCGACTGCCCACGCCCACTGGGGCGGGTCTCAAGGACTCTATCAGGTGCTGTTAATGAGGTGTGACTACCAATAGATTGCCCCTAGATGAAGTGCGTGTCAGCACGAAACGCGTTGGGCGCTGTGATGAAGGGAAATGCTCCGGTTGCCAATCTGCAGCTTTCTACTATTAAAAGCGTGAAATTCTTACCTCCTTGTGGTGGCTTCCTTGAGGGGACACTCTCTTGTTTGGATTTGTTGACGGCCAGTCCTGCCGTGAGGAGAGCCCCGCCGCGGTGAGCGGCCCCATGCTGACGCCAGCCGGGCGTGCAGCTGTCCAGGGACAGGAGTACGCAGTGGAAGTCCTACGGTGCAGTTTGGTTTTAGCGGGACATTCTTTCCGACCCACTGTGGTTTTAATTCTTTTACCTGGCAGATCACACAACGCCTCACATGAGGAAGACACAACGGCACTACAGGGACCGACAGGCAGTTCGACTGCCCACGCCCACTGGGGCGGGTCTCAAGGACTCTATCAGGTGCTGTTAATGAGGTGTGACTACCAATAGATTGCCCCTAGATGAAGTGCGTGTCAGCACGAAACGCGTTGGGCGCTGTGATGAAGGGAAATGCTCCGGTTGCCAATCTGCAGCTTTCTACTATTAAAAGCGTGAAATTCTTACCTCCTTGTGGTGGCTTCCTTGAGGGGACACTCTCTTGTTTGGATTTGTTGACGGCCAGTCCTGCCGTGAGGAGAGCCCCGCCGCGGTGAGCGGCCCCATGCTGACGCCAGCCGGGCGTGCAGCTGTCCAGGGACAGGAGTACGCAGTGGAAGTCCTACGGTGCAGTTTGGTTTTAGCGGGACATTCTTTCCGACCCACTGTGGTTTTAATTCTTTTACCTGGCAGATCACACAACGCCTCACATGAGGAAGACACAACGGCACTACAGGGACCGACAGGCAGTTCGACTGCCCACGCCCACTGGGGCGGGTCTCAAGGACTCTATCAGGTGCTGTTAATGAGGTGTGACTACCAATAGATTGCCCCTAGATGAAGTGCGTGTCAGCACGAAACGCGTTGGGCGCTGTGATGAAGGGAAATGCTCCGGTTGCCAATCTGCAGCTTTCTACTATTAAAAGCGTGAAATTCTTACCTCCTTGTGGTGGCTTCCTTGAGGGGACACTCTCTTGTTTGGATTTGTTGACGGCCAGTCCTGCCGTGAGGAGAGCCCCGCCGCGGTGAGCGGCCCCATGCTGACGCCAGCCGGGCGTGCAGCTGTCCAGGGACAGGAGTACGCAGTGGAAGTCCTACGGTGCAGTTTGGTTTTAGCGGGACATTCTTTCCGACCCACTGTGGTTTTAATTCTTTTACCTGGCAGATCACACAACGCCTCACATGAGGAAGACACAACGGCACTACAGGGACCGACAGGCAGTTCGACTGCCCACGCCCACTGGGGCGGGTCTCAAGGACTCTATCAGGTGCTGTTAATGAGGTGTGACTACCAATAGATTGCCCCTAGATGAAGTGCGTGTCAGCACGAAACGCGTTGGGCGCTGTGATGAAGGGAAATGCTCCGGTTGCCAATCTGCAGCTTTCTACTATTAAAAGCGTGAAATTCTTACCTCCTTGTGGTGGCTTCCTTGAGGGGACACTCTCTTGTTTGGATTTGTTGACGGCCAGTCCTGCCGTGAGGAGAGCCCCGCCGCGGTGAGCGGCCCCATGCTGACGCCAGCCGGGCGTGCAGCTGTCCAGGGACAGGAGTACGCAGTGGAAGTCCTACGGTGCAGTTTGGTTTTAGCGGGACATTCTTTCCGACCCACTGTGGTTTTAATTCTTTTACCTGGCAGATCACACAACGCCTCACATGAGGAAGACACAACGGCACTACAGGGACCGACAGGCAGTTCGACTGCCCACGCCCACTGGGGCGGGTCTCAAGGACTCTATCAGGTGCTGTTAATGAGGTGTGACTACCAATAGATTGCCCCTAGATGAAGTGCGTGTCAGCACGAAACGCGTTGGGCGCTGTGATGAAGGGAAATGCTCCGGTTGCCAATCTGCAGCTTTCTACTATTAAAAGCGTGAAATTCTTACCTCCTTGTGGTGGCTTCCTTGAGGGGACACTCTCTTGTTTGGATTTGTTGACGGCCAGTCCTGCCGTGAGGAGAGCCCCGCCGCGGTGAGCGGCCCCATGCTGACGCCAGCCGGGCGTGCAGCTGTCCAGGGACAGGAGTACGCAGTGGAAGTCCTACGGTGCAGTTTGGTTTTAGCGGGACATTCTTTCCGACCCACTGTGGTTTTAATTCTTTTACCTGGCAGATCACACAACGCCTCACATGAGGAAGACACAACGGCACTACAGGGACCGACAGGCAGTTCGACTGCCCACGCCCACTGGGGCGGGTCTCAAGGACTCTATCAGGTGCTGTTAATGAGGTGTGACTACCAATAGATTGCCCCTAGATGAAGTGCGTGTCAGCACGAAACGCGTTGGGCGCTGTGATGAAGGGAAATGCTCCGGTTGCCAATCTGCAGCTTTCTACTATTAAAAGCGTGAAATTCTTACCTCCTTGTGGTGGCTTCCTTGAGGGGACACTCTCTTGTTTGGATTTGTTGACGGCCAGTCCTGCCGTGAGGAGAGCCCCGCCGCGGTGAGCGGCCCCATGCTGACGCCAGCCGGGCGTGCAGCTGTCCAGGGACAGGAGTACGCAGTGGAAGTCCTACGGTGCAGTTTGGTTTTAGCGGGACATTCTTTCCGACCCACTGTGGTTTTAATTCTTTTACCTGGCAGATCACACAACGCCTCACATGAGGAAGACACAACGGCACTACAGGGACCGACAGGCAGTTCGACTGCCCACGCCCACTGGGGCGGGTCTCAAGGACTCTATCAGGTGCTGTTAATGAGGTGTGACTACCAATAGATTGCCCCTAGATGAAGTGCGTGTCAGCACGAAACGCGTTGGGCGCTGTGATGAAGGGAAATGCTCCGGTTGCCAATCTGCAGCTTTCTACTATTAAAAGCGTGAAATTCTTACCTCCTTGTGGTGGCTTCCTTGAGGGGACACTCTCTTGTTTGGATTTGTTGACGGCCAGTCCTGCCGTGAGGAGAGCCCCGCCGCGGTGAGCGGCCCCATGCTGACGCCAGCCGGCGTGCAGCTGTCCAGGGACAGGAGTACGCAGTGGAAGTCCTACGGTGCAGTTTGGTTTTAGCGGGACATTCTTTCCGACCCACTGTGGTTTTAATTCTTTTACCTGGCAGATCACACAACGCCTCACATGAGGAAGACACAACGGCACTACAGGGACCGACAGGCAGTTCGACTGCCCACGCCCACTGGGGCGGGTCTCAAGGACTCTATCAGGTGCTGTTAATGAGGTGTGACTACCAATAGATTGCCCCTAGATGAAGTCCGTGTCAGCACGAAACGCGTTGGGCGCTGTGATGAAGGGAAATGCTCCGGTTGCCAATCTGCAGCTTTCTACTATTAAAAGCGTGAAATTCTTACCTCCTTGTGGTGGCTTCCTTGAGGGGACACTCTCTTGTTTGGATTTGTTGACGGCCAGTCCTGCCGTGAGGAGAGCCCCGCCGCGGTGAGCGGCCCCATGCTGACGCCAGCCGGGCGTGCAGCTGTCCAGGGACAGGAGTACGCAGTGGAAGTCCTACGGTGCAGTTTGGTTTTAGCGGGACATTCTTTCCGACCCACTGTGGTTTTAATTCTTTTACCTGGCAGATCACACAACGCCTCACATGAGGAAGACACAACGGCACTACAGGGACCGACAGGCAGTTCGACTGCCCACGCCCACTGGGGCGGGTCTCAAGGACTCTATCAGGTGCTGTTAATGAGGTGTGACTACCAATAGATTGCCCCTAGATGAAGTGCGTGTCAGCACGAAACGCGTTGGGCGCTGTGATGAAGGGAAATGCTCCGGTTGCCAATCTGCAGCTTTCTACTATTAAAAGCGTGAAATTCTTACCTCCTTGTGGTGGCTTCCTTGAGGGGACACTCTCTTGTTTGGATTTGTTGACGGCCAGTCCTGCCGTGAGGAGAGCCCCGCCGCGGTGAGCGGCCCCATGCTGACGCCAGCCGGCGTGCAGCTGTCCAGGGACAGGAGTACGCAGTGGAAGTCCTACGGTGCAGTTTGGTTTTAGCGGGACATTCTTTCCGACCCACTGTGGTTTTAATTCTTTTACCTGGCAGATCACACAACGCCTCACATGAGGAAGACACAACGGCACTACAGGGACCGACAGGCAGTTCGACTGCCCACGCCCACTGGGGCGGGTCTCAAGGACTCTATCAGGTGCTGTTAATGAGGTGTGACTACCAATAGATTGCCCCTAGATGAAGTGCGTGTCAGCACGAAACGCGTTGGGCGCTGTGATGAAGGGAAATGCTCCGGTTGCCAATCTGCAGCTTTCTACTATTAAAAGCGTGAAATTCTTACCTCCTTGTGGTGGCTTCCTTGAGGGGACACTCTCTTGTTTGGATTTGTTGACGGCCAGTCCTGCCGTGAGGAGAGCCCCGCCGCGGTGAGCGGCCCCATGCTGACGCCAGCCGGGCGTGCAGCTGTCCAGGGACAGGAGTACGCAGTGGAAGTCCTACGGTGCAGTTTGGTTTTAGCGGGACATTCTTTCCGACCCACTGTGGTTTTAATTCTTTTACCTGGCAGATCACACAACGCCTCACATGAGGAAGACACAACGGCACTACAGGGACCGACAGGCAGTTCGACTGCCCACGCCCACTGGGGCGGGTCTCAAGGACTCTATCAGGTGCTGTTAATGAGGTGTGACTACCAATAGATTGCCCCTAGATGAAGTGCGTGTCAGCACGAAACGCGTTGGGCGCTGTGATGAAGGGAAATGCTCCGGTTGCCAATCTGCAGCTTTCTACTATTAAAAGCGTGAAATTCTTACCTCCTTGTGGTGGCTTCCTTGAGGGGACACTCTCTTGTTTGGATTTGTTGACGGCCAGTCCTGCCGTGAGGAGAGCCCCGCCGCGGTGAGCGGCCCCATGCTGACGCCAGCCGGGCGTGCAGCTGTCCAGGGACAGGAGTACGCAGTGGAAGTCCTACGGTGCAGTTTGGTTTTAGCGGGACATTCTTTCCGACCCACTGTGGTTTTAATTCTTTTACCTGGCAGATCACACAACGCCTCACATGAGGAAGACACAACGGCACTACAGGGACCGACAGGCAGTTCGACTGCCCACGCCCACTGGGGCGGGTCTCAAGGACTCTATCAGGTGCTGTTAATGAGGTGTGACTACCAATAGATTGCCCCTAGATGAAGTCCGTGTCAGCACGAAACGCGTTGGGCGCTGTGATGAAGGGAAATGCTCCGGTTGCCAATCTGCAGCTTTCTACTATTAAAAGCGTGAAATTCTTACCTCCTTGTGGTGGCTTCCTTGAGGGGACACTCTCTTGTTTGGATTTGTTGACGGCCAGTCCTGCCGTGAGGAGAGCCCCGCCGCGGTGAGCGGCCCCATGCTGACGCCAGCCGGGCGTGCAGCTGTCCAGGGACAGGAGTACGCAGTGGAAGTCCTACGGTGCAGTTTGGTTTTAGCGGGACATTCTTTCCGACCCACTGTGGTTTTAATTCTTTTACCTGGCAGATCACACAACGCCTCACATGAGGAAGACACAACGGCACTACAGGGACCGACAGGCAGTTCGACTGCCCACGCCCACTGGGGCGGGTCTCAAGGACTCTATCAGGTGCTGTTAATGAGGTGTGACTACCAATAGATTGCCCCTAGATGAAGTGCGTGTCAGCACGAAACGCGTTGGGCGCTGTGATGAAGGGAAATGCTCCGGTTGCCAATCTGCAGCTTTCTACTATTAAAAGCGTGAAATTCTTACCTCCTTGTGGTGGCTTCCTTGAGGGGACACTCTCTTGTTTGGATTTGTTGACGGCCAGTCCTGCCGTGAGGAGAGCCCCGCCGCGGTGAGCGGCCCCATGCTGACGCCAGCCGGGCGTGCAGCTGTCCAGGGACAGGAGTACGCAGTGGAAGTCCTACGGTGCAGTTTGGTTTTAGCGGGACATTCTTTCCGACCCACTGTGGTTTTAATTCTTTTACCTGGCAGATCACACAACGCCTCACATGAGGAAGACACAACGGCACTACAGGGACCGACAGGCAGTTCGACTGCCCACGCCCACTGGGGCGGGTCTCAAGGACTCTATCAGGTGCTGTTAATGAGGTGTGACTACCAATAGATTGCCCCTAGATGAAGTGCGTGTCAGCACGAAACGCGTTGGGCGCTGTGATGAAGGGAAATGCTCCGGTTGCCAATCTGCAGCTTTCTACTATTAAAAGCGTGAAATTCTTACCTCCTTGTGGTGGCTTCCTTGAGGGGACACTCTCTTGTTTGGATTTGTTGACGGCCAGTCCTGCCGTGAGGAGAGCCCCGCCGCGGTGAGCGGCCCCATGCTGACGCCAGCCGGGCGTGCAGCTGTCCAGGGACAGGAGTACGCAGTGGAAGTCCTACGGTGCAGTTTGGTTTTAGCGGGACATTCTTTCCGACCCACTGTGGTTTTAATTCTTTTACCTGGCAGATCACACAACGCCTCACATGAGGAAGACACAACGGCACTACAGGGACCGACAGGCAGTTCGACTGCCCACGCCCACTGGGGCGGGTCTCAAGGACTCTATCAGGTGCTGTTAATGAGGTGTGACTACCAATAGATTGCCCCTAGATGAAGTCCGTGTCAGCACGAAACGCGTTGGGCGCTGTGATGAAGGGAAATGCTCCGGTTGCCAATCTGCAGCTTTCTACTATTAAAAGCGTGAAATTCTTACCTCCTTGTGGTGGCTTCCTTGAGGGGACACTCTCTTGTTTGGATTTGTTGACGGCCAGTCCTGCCGTGAGGAGAGCCCCGCCGCGGTGAGCGGCCCCATGCTGACGCCAGCCGGGCGTGCAGCTGTCCAGGGACAGGAGTACGCAGTGGAAGTCCTACGGTGCAGTTTGGTTTTAGCGGGACATTCTTTCCGACCCACTGTGGTTTTAATTCTTTTACCTGGCAGATCACACAACGCCTCACATGAGGAAGACACAACGGCACTACAGGGACCGACAGGCAGTTCGACTGCCCACGCCCACTGGGGCGGGTCTCAAGGACTCTATCAGGTGCTGTTAATGAGGTGTGACTACCAATAGATTGCCCCTAGATGAAGTGCGTGTCAGCACGAAACGCGTTGGGCGCTGTGATGAAGGGAAATGCTCCGGTTGCCAATCTGCAGCTTTCTACTATTAAAAGCGTGAAATTCTTACCTCCTTGTGGTGGCTTCCTTGAGGGGACACTCTCTTGTTTGGATTTGTTGACGGCCAGTCCTGCCGTGAGGAGAGCCCCGCCGCGGTGAGCGGCCCCATGCTGACGCCAGCCGGGCGTGCAGCTGTCCAGGGACAGGAGTACGCAGTGGAAGTCCTACGGTGCAGTTTGGTTTTAGCGGGACATTCTTTCCGACCCACTGTGGTTTTAATTCTTTTACCTGGCAGATCACACAACGCCTCACATGAGGAAGACACAACGGCACTACAGGGACCGACAGGCAGTTCGACTGCCCACGCCCACTGGGGCGGGTCTCAAGGACTCTATCAGGTGCTGTTAATGAGGTGTGACTACCAATAGATTGCCCCTAGATGAAGTGCGTGTCAGCACGAAACGCGTTGGGCGCTGTGATGAAGGGAAATGCTCCGGTTGCCAATCTGCAGCTTTCTACTATTAAAAGCGTGAAATTCTTACCTCCTTGTGGTGGCTTCCTTGAGGGGACACTCTCTTGTTTGGATTTGTTGACGGCCAGTCCTGCCGTGAGGAGAGCCCCGCCGCGGTGAGCGGCCCCATGCTGACGCCAGCCGGGCGTGCAGCTGTCCAGGGACAGGAGTACGCAGTGGAAGTCCTACGGTGCAGTTTGGTTTTAGCGGGACATTCTTTCCGACCCACTGTGGTTTTAATTCTTTTACCTGGCAGATCACACAACGCCTCACATGAGGAAGACACAACGGCACTACAGGGACCGACAGGCAGTTCGACTGCCCACGCCCACTGGGGCGGGTCTCAAGGACTCTATCAGGTGCTGTTAATGAGGTGTGACTACCAATAGATTGCCCCTAGATGAAGTGCGTGTCAGCACGAAACGCGTTGGGCGCTGTGATGAAGGGAAATGCTCCGGTTGCCAATCTGCAGCTTTCTACTATTAAAAGCGTGAAATTCTTACCTCCTTGTGGTGGCTTCCTTGAGGGGACACTCTCTTGTTTGGATTTGTTGACGGCCAGTCCTGCCGTGAGGAGAGCCCCGCCGCGGTGAGCGGCCCCATGCTGACGCCAGCCGGCGTGCAGCTGTCCAGGGACAGGAGTACGCAGTGGAAGTCCTACGGTGCAGTTTGGTTTTAGCGGGACATTCTTTCCGACCCACTGTGGTTTTAATTCTTTTACCTGGCAGATCACACAACGCCTCACATGAGGAAGACACAACGGCACTACAGGGACCGACAGGCAGTTCGACTGCCCACGCCCACTGGGGCGGGTCTCAAGGACTCTATCAGGTGCTGTTAATGAGGTGTGACTACCAATAGATTGCCCCTAGATGAAGTGCGTGTCAGCACGAAACGCGTTGGGCGCTGTGATGAAGGGAAATGCTCCGGTTGCCAATCTGCAGCTTTCTACTATTAAAAGCGTGAAATTCTTACCTCCTTGTGGTGGCTTCCTTGAGGGGACACTCTCTTGTTTGGATTTGTTGACGGCCAGTCCTGCCGTGAGGAGAGCCCCGCCGCGGTGAGCGGCCCCATGCTGACGCCAGCCGGGCGTGCAGCTGTCCAGGGACAGGAGTACGCAGTGGAAGTCCTACGGTGCAGTTTGGTTTTAGCGGGACATTCTTTCCGACCCACTGTGGTTTTAATTCTTTTACCTGGCAGATCACACAACGCCTCACATGAGGAAGACACAACGGCACTACAGGGACCGACAGGCAGTTCGACTGCCCACGCCCACTGGGGCGGGTCTCAAGGACTCTATCAGGTGCTGTTAATGAGGTGTGACTACCAATAGATTGCCCCTAGATGAAGTGCGTGTCAGCACGAAACGCGTTGGGCGCTGTGATGAAGGGAAATGCTCCGGTTGCCAATCTGCAGCTTTCTACTATTAAAAGCGTGAAATTCTTACCTCCTTGTGGTGGCTTCCTTGAGGGGACACTCTCTTGTTTGGATTTGTTGACGGCCAGTCCTGCCGTGAGGAGAGCCCCGCCGCGGTGAGCGGCCCCATGCTGACGCCAGCCGGCGTGCAGCTGTCCAGGGACAGGAGTACGCAGTGGAAGTCCTACGGTGCAGTTTGGTTTTAGCGGGACATTCTTTCCGACCCACTGTGGTTTTAATTCTTTTACCTGGCAGATCACACAACGCCTCACATGAGGAAGACACAACGGCACTACAGGGACCGACAGGCAGTTCGACTGCCCACGCCCACTGGGGCGGGTCTCAAGGACTCTATCAGGTGCTGTTAATGAGGTGTGACTACCAATAGATTGCCCCTAGATGAAGTGCGTGTCAGCACGAAACGCGTTGGGCGCTGTGATGAAGGGAAATGCTCCGGTTGCCAATCTGCAGCTTTCTACTATTAAAAGCGTGAAATTCTTACCTCCTTGTGGTGGCTTCCTTGAGGGGACACTCTCTTGTTTGGATTTGTTGACGGCCAGTCCTGCCGTGAGGAGAGCCCCGCCGCGGTGAGCGGCCCCATGCTGACGCCAGCCGGCGTGCAGCTGTCCAGGGACAGGAGTACGCAGTGGAAGTCCTACGGTGCAGTTTGGTTTTAGCGGGACATTCTTTCCGACCCACTGTGGTTTTAATTCTTTTACCTGGCAGATCACACAACGCCTCACATGAGGAAGACACAACGGCACTACAGGGACCGACAGGCAGTTCGACTGCCCACGCCCACTGGGGCGGGTCTCAAGGACTCTATCAGGTGCTGTTAATGAGGTGTGACTACCAATAGATTGCCCCTAGATGAAGTGCGTGTCAGCACGAAACGCGTTGGGCGCTGTGATGAAGGGAAATGCTCCGGTTGCCAATCTGCAGCTTTCTACTATTAAAAGCGTGAAATTCTTACCTCCTTGTGGTGGCTTCCTTGAGGGGACACTCTCTTGTTTGGATTTGTTGACGGCCAGTCCTGCCGTGAGGAGAGCCCCGCCGCGGTGAGCGGCCCCATGCTGACGCCAGCCGGCGTGCAGCTGTCCAGGGACAGGAGTACGCAGTGGAAGTCCTACGGTGCAGTTTGGTTTTAGCGGGACATTCTTTCCGACCCACTGTGGTTTTAATTCTTTTACCTGGCAGATCACACAACGCCTCACATGAGGAAGACACAACGGCACTACAGGGACCGACAGGCAGTTCGACTGCCCACGCCCACTGGGGCGGGTCTCAAGGACTCTATCAGGTGCTGTTAATGAGGTGTGACTACCAATAGATTGCCCCTAGATGAAGTGCGTGTCAGCACGAAACGCGTTGGGCGCTGTGATGAAGGGAAATGCTCCGGTTGCCAATCTGCAGCTTTCTACTATTAAAAGCGTGAAATTCTTACCTCCTTGTGGTGGCTTCCTTGAGGGGACACTCTCTTGTTTGGATTTGTTGACGGCCAGTCCTGCCGTGAGGAGAGCCCCGCCGCGGTGAGCGGCCCCATGCTGACGCCAGCCGGCGTGCAGCTGTCCAGGGACAGGAGTACGCAGTGGAAGTCCTACGGTGCAGTTTGGTTTTAGCGGGACATTCTTTCCGACCCTCTGTGGTTTTAATTCTTTTACCTGGCAGATCACACAACGCCTCACATGAGGAAGACACAACGGCACTACAGGGACCGACAGGCAGTTCGACTGCCCACGCCCACTGGGGCGGGTCTCAAGGACTCTATCAGGTGCTGTTAATGAGGTGTGACTACCAATAGATTGCCCCTAGATGAAGTGCGTGTCAGCACGAAACGCGTTGGGCGCTGTGATGAAGGGAAATGCTCCGGTTGCCAATCTGCAGCTTTCTACTATTAAAAGCGTGAAATTCTTACCTCCTTGTGGTGGCTTCCTTGAGGGGACACTCTCTTGTTTGGATTTGTTGACGGCCAGTCCTGCCGTGAGGAGAGCCCCGCCGCGGTGAGCGGCCCCATGCTGACGCCAGCCGGCGTGCAGCTGTCCAGGGACAGGAGTACGCAGTGGAAGTCCTACGGTGCAGTTTGGTTTTAGCGGGACATTCTTTCCGACCCACTGTGGTTTTAATTCTTTTACCTGGCAGATCACACAACGCCTCACATGAGGAAGACACAACGGCACTACAGGGACCGACAGGCAGTTCGACTGCCCACGCCCACTGGGGCGGGTCTCAAGGACTCTATCAGGTGCTGTTAATGAGGTGTGACTACCAATAGATTGCCCCTAGATGAAGTGCGTGTCAGCACGAAACGCGTTGGGCGCTGTGATGAAGGGAAATGCTCCGGTTGCCAATCTGCAGCTTTCTACTATTAAAAGCGTGAAATTCTTACCTCCTTGTGGTGGCTTCCTTGAGGGGACACTCTCTTGTTTGGATTTGTTGACGGCCAGTCCTGCCGTGAGGAGAGCCCCGCCGCGGTGAGCGGGCCCATGCTGACGCCAGCCGGCGTGCAGCTGTCCAGGGACAGGAGTACGCAGTGGAAGTCCTACGGTGCAGTTTGGTTTTAGCGGGACATTCTTTCCGACCCTCTGTGGTTTTAATTCTTTTACCTGGCAGATCACACAACGCCTCACATGAGGAAGACACAACGGCACTACAGGGACCGACAGGCAGTTCGACTGCCCACGCCCACTGGGGCGGGTCTCAAGGACTCTATCAGGTGCTGTTAATGAGGTGTGACTACCAATAGATTGCCCCTAGATGAAGTGCGTGTCAGCACGAAACGCGTTGGGCGCTGTGATGAAGGGAAATGCTCCGGTTGCCAATCTGCAGCTTTCTACTATTAAAAGCGTGAAATTCTTACCTCCTTGTGGTGGCTTCCTTGAGGGGACACTCTCTTGTTTGGATTTGTTGACGGCCAGTCCTGCCGTGAGGAGAGCCCCGCCGCGGTGAGCGGGCCCATGCTGACGCCAGCCGGCGTGCAGCTGTCCAGGGACAGGAGTACGCAGTGGAAGTCCTACGGTGCAGTTTGGTTTTAGCGGGACATTCTTTCCGACCCTCTGTGGTTTTAATTCTTTTACCTGGCAGATCACACAACGCCTCACATGAGGAAGACACAACGGCACTACAGGGACCGACAGGCAGTTCGACTGCCCACGCCCACTGGGGCGGGTCTCAAGGACTCTATCAGGTGCTGTTAATGAGGTGTGACTACCAATAGATTGCCCCTAGATGAAGTGCGTGTCAGCACGAAACGCGTTGGGCGCTGTGATGAAGGGAAATGCTCCGGTTGCCAATCTGCAGCTTTCTACTATTAAAAGCGTGAAATTCTTACCTCCTTGTGGTGGCTTCCTTGAGGGGACACTCTCTTGTTTGGATTTGTTGACGGCCAGTCCTGCCGTGAGGAGAGCCCCGCCGCGGTGAGCGGCCCCATGCTGACGCCAGCCGGCGTGCAGCTGTCCAGGGACAGGAGTACGCAGTGGAAGTCCTACGGTGCAGTTTGGTTTTAGCGGGACATTCTTTCCGACCCACTGTGGTTTTAATTCTTTTACCTGGCAGATCACACAACGCCTCACATGAGGAAGACACAACGGCACTACAGGGACCGACAGGCAGTTCGACTGCCCACGCCCACTGGGGCGGGTCTCAAGGACTCTATCAGGTGCTGTTAATGAGGTGTGACTACCAATAGATTGCCCCTAGATGAAGTGCGTGTCAGCACGAAACGCGTTGGGCGCTGTGATGAAGGGAAATGCTCCGGTTGCCAATCTGCAGCTTTCTACTATTAAAAGCGTGAAATTCTTACCTCCTTGTGGTGGCTTCCTTGAGGGGACACTCTCTTGTTTGGATTTGTTGACGGCCAGTCCTGCCGTGAGGAGAGCCCCGCCGCGGTGAGCGGCCCCATGCTGACGCCAGCCGGCGTGCAGCTGTCCAGGGACAGGAGTACGCAGTGGAAGTCCTACGGTGCAGTTTGGTTTTAGCGGGACATTCTTTCCGACCCACTGTGGTTTTAATTCTTTTACCTGGCAGATCACACAACGCCTCACATGAGGAAGACACAACGGCACTACAGGGACCGACAGGCAGTTCGACTGCCCACGCCCACTGGGGCGGGTCTCAAGGACTCTATCAGGTGCTGTTAATGAGGTGTGACTACCAATAGATTGCCCCTAGATGAAGTCCGTGTCAGCACGAAACGCGTTGGGCGCTGTGATGAAGGGAAATGCTCCGGTTGCCAATCTGCAGCTTTCTACTATTAAAAGCGTGAAATTCTTACCTCCTTGTGGTGGCTTCCTTGAGGGGACACTCTCTTGTTTGGATTTGTTGACGGCCAGTCCTGCCGTGAGGAGAGCCCCGCCGCGGTGAGCGGCCCCATGCTGACGCCAGCCGGCGTGCAGCTGTCCAGGGACAGGAGTACGCAGTGGAAGTCCTACGGTGCAGTTTGGTTTTAGCGGGACATTCTTTCCGACCCACTGTGGTTTTAATTCTTTTACCTGGCAGATCACACAACGCCTCACATGAGGAAGACACAACGGCACTACAGGGACCGACAGGCAGTTCGACTGCCCACGCCCACTGGGGCGGGTCTCAAGGACTCTATCAGGTGCTGTTAATGAGGTGTGACTACCAATAGATTGCCCCTAGATGAAGTGCGTGTCAGCACGAAACGCGTTGGGCGCTGTGATGAAGGGAAATGCTCCGGTTGCCAATCTGCAGCTTTCTACTATTAAAAGCGTGAAATTCTTACCTCCTTGTGGTGGCTTCCTTGAGGGGACACTCTCTTGTTTGGATTTGTTGACGGCCAGTCCTGCCGTGAGGAGAGCCCCGCCGCGGTGAGCGGCCCCATGCTGACGCCAGCCGGCGTGCAGCTGTCCAGGGACAGGAGTACGCAGTGGAAGTCCTACGGTGCAGTTTGGTTTTAGCGGGACATTCTTTCCGACCCACTGTGGTTTTAATTCTTTTACCTGGCAGATCACACAACGCCTCACATGAGGAAGACACAACGGCACTACAGGGACCGACAGGCAGTTCGACTGCCCACGCCCACTGGGGCGGGTCTCAAGGACTCTATCAGGTGCTGTTAATGAGGTGTGACTACCAATAGATTGCCCCTAGATGAAGTGCGTGTCAGCACGAAACGCGTTGGGCGCTGTGATGAAGGGAAATGCTCCGGTTGCCAATCTGCAGCTTTCTACTATTAAAAGCGTGAAATTCTTACCTCCTTGTGGTGGCTTCCTTGAGGGGACACTCTCTTGTTTGGATTTGTTGACGGCCAGTCCTGCCGTGAGGAGAGCCCCGCCGCGGTGAGCGGCCCCATGCTGACGCCAGCCGGCGTGCAGCTGTCCAGGGACAGGAGTACGCAGTGGAAGTCCTACGGTGCAGTTTGGTTTTAGCGGGACATTCTTTCCGACCCACTGTGGTTTTAATTCTTTTACCTGGCAGATCACACAACGCCTCACATGAGGAAGACACAACGGCACTACAGGGACCGACAGGCAGTTCGACTGCCCACGCCCACTGGGGCGGGTCTCAAGGACTCTATCAGGTGCTGTTAATGAGGTGTGACTACCAATAGATTGCCCCTAGATGAAGTCCGTGTCAGCACGAAACGCGTTGGGCGCTGTGATGAAGGGAAATGCTCCGGTTGCCAATCTGCAGCTTTCTACTATTAAAAGCGTGAAATTCTTACCTCCTTGTGGTGGCTTCCTTGAGGGGACACTCTCTTGTTTGGATTTGTTGACGGCCAGTCCTGCCGTGAGGAGAGCCCCGCCGCGGTGAGCGGCCCCATGCTGACGCCAGCCGGCGTGCAGCTGTCCAGGGACAGGAGTACGCAGTGGAAGTCCTACGGTGCAGTTTGGTTTTAGCGGGACATTCTTTCCGACCCACTGTGGTTTTAATTCTTTTACCTGGCAGATCACACAACGCCTCACATGAGGAAGACACAACGGCACTACAGGGACCGACAGGCAGTTCGACTGCCCACGCCCACTGGGGCGGGTCTCAAGGACTCTATCAGGTGCTGTTAATGAGGTGTGACTACCAATAGATTGCCCCTAGATGAAGTCCGTGTCAGCACGAAACGCGTTGGGCGCTGTGATGAAGGGAAATGCTCCGGTTGCCAATCTGCAGCTTTCTACTATTAAAAGCGTGAAATTCTTACCTCCTTGTGGTGGCTTCCTTGAGGGGACACTCTCTTGTTTGGATTTGTTGACGGCCAGTCCTGCCGTGAGGAGAGCCCCGCCGCGGTGAGCGGCCCCATGCTGACGCCAGCCGGCGTGCAGCTGTCCAGGGACAGGAGTACGCAGTGGAAGTCCTACGGTGCAGTTTGGTTTTAGCGGGACATTCTTTCCGACCCACTGTGGTTTTAATTCTTTTACCTGGCAGATCACACAACGCCTCACATGAGGAAGACACAACGGCACTACAGGGACCGACAGGCAGTTCGACTGCCCACGCCCACTGGGGCGGGTCTCAAGGACTCTATCAGGTGCTGTTAATGAGGTGTGACTACCAATAGATTGCCCCTAGATGAAGTGCGTGTCAGCACGAAACGCGTTGGGCGCTGTGATGAAGGGAAATGCTCCGGTTGCCAATCTGCAGCTTTCTACTATTAAAAGCGTGAAATTCTTACCTCCTTGTGGTGGCTTCCTTGAGGGGACACTCTCTTGTTTGGATTTGTTGACGGCCAGTCCTGCCGTGAGGAGAGCCCCGCCGCGGTGAGCGGCCCCATGCTGACGCCAGCCGGCGTGCAGCTGTCCAGGGACAGGAGTACGCAGTGGAAGTCCTACGGTGCAGTTTGGTTTTAGCGGGACATTCTTTCCGACCCACTGTGGTTTTAATTCTTTTACCTGGCAGATCACACAACGCCTCACATGAGGAAGACACAACGGCACTACAGGGACCGACAGGCAGTTCGACTGCCCACGCCCACTGGGGCGGGTCTCAAGGACTCTATCAGGTGCTGTTAATGAGGTGTGACTACCAATAGATTGCCCCTAGATGAAGTGCGTGTCAGCACGAAACGCGTTGGGCGCTGTGATGAAGGGAAATGCTCCGGTTGCCAATCTGCAGCTTTCTACTATTAAAAGCGTGAAATTCTTACCTCCTTGTGGTGGCTTCCTTGAGGGGACACTCTCTTGTTTGGATTTGTTGACGGCCAGTCCTGCCGTGAGGAGAGCCCCGCCGCGGTGAGCGGCCCCATGCTGACGCCAGCCGGCGTGCAGCTGTCCAGGGACAGGAGTACGCAGTGGAAGTCCTACGGTGCAGTTTGGTTTTAGCGGGACATTCTTTCCGACCCACTGTGGTTTTAATTCTTTTACCTGGCAGATCACACAACGCCTCACATGAGGAAGACACAACGGCACTACAGGGACCGACAGGCAGTTCGACTGCCCACGCCCACTGGGGCGGGTCTCAAGGACTCTATCAGGTGCTGTTAATGAGGTGTGACTACCAATAGATTGCCCCTAGATGAAGTCCGTGTCAGCACGAAACGCGTTGGGCGCTGTGATGAAGGGAAATGCTCCGGTTGCCAATCTGCAGCTTTCTACTATTAAAAGCGTGAAATTCTTACCTCCTTGTGGTGGCTTCCTTGAGGGGACACTCTCTTGTTTGGATTTGTTGACGGCCAGTCCTGCCGTGAGGAGAGCCCCGCCGCGGTGAGCGGCCCCATGCTGACGCCAGCCGGCGTGCAGCTGTCCAGGGACAGGAGTACGCAGTGGAAGTCCTACGGTGCAGTTTGGTTTTAGCGGGACATTCTTTCCGACCCACTGTGGTTTTAATTCTTTTACCTGGCAGATCACACAACGCCTCACATGAGGAAGACACAACGGCACTACAGGGACCGACAGGCAGTTCGACTGCCCACGCCCACTGGGGCGGGTCTCAAGGACTCTATCAGGTGCTGTTAATGAGGTGTGACTACCAATAGATTGCCCCTAGATGAAGTGCGTGTCAGCACGAAACGCGTTGGGCGCTGTGATGAAGGGAAATGCTCCGGTTGCCAATCTGCAGCTTTCTACTATTAAAAGCGTGAAATTCTTACCTCCTTGTGGTGGCTTCCTTGAGGGGACACTCTCTTGTTTGGATTTGTTGACGGCCAGTCCTGCCGTGAGGAGAGCCCCGCCGCGGTGAGCGGCCCCATGCTGACGCCAGCCGGCGTGCAGCTGTCCAGGGACAGGAGTACGCAGTGGAAGTCCTACGGTGCAGTTTGGTTTTAGCGGGACATTCTTTCCGACCCACTGTGGTTTTAATTCTTTTACCTGGCAGATCACACAACGCCTCACATGAGGAAGACACAACGGCACTACAGGGACCGACAGGCAGTTCGACTGCCCACGCCCACTGGGGCGGGTCTCAAGGACTCTATCAGGTGCTGTTAATGAGGTGTGACTACCAATAGATTGCCCCTAGATGAAGTGCGTGTCAGCACGAAACGCGTTGGGCGCTGTGATGAAGGGAAATGCTCCGGTTGCCAATCTGCAGCTTTCTACTATTAAAAGCGTGAAATTCTTACCTCCTTGTGGTGGCTTCCTTGAGGGGACACTCTCTTGTTTGGATTTGTTGACGGCCAGTCCTGCCGTGAGGAGAGCCCCGCCGCGGTGAGCGGCCCCATGCTGACGCCAGCCGGCGTGCAGCTGTCCAGGGACAGGAGTACGCAGTGGAAGTCCTACGGTGCAGTTTGGTTTTAGCGGGACATTCTTTCCGACCCACTGTGGTTTTAATTCTTTTACCTGGCAGATCACACAACGCCTCACATGAGGAAGACACAACGGCACTACAGGGACCGACAGGCAGTTCGACTGCCCACGCCCACTGGGGCGGGTCTCAAGGACTCTATCAGGTGCTGTTAATGAGGTGTGACTACCAATAGATTGCCCCTAGATGAAGTGCGTGTCAGCACGAAACGCGTTGGGCGCTGTGATGAAGGGAAATGCTCCGGTTGCCAATCTGCAGCTTTCTACTATTAAAAGCGTGAAATTCTTACCTCCTTGTGGTGGCTTCCTTGAGGGGACACTCTCTTGTTTGGATTTGTTGACGGCCAGTCCTGCCGTGAGGAGAGCCCCGCCGCGGTGAGCGGCCCCATGCTGACGCCAGCCGGCGTGCAGCTGTCCAGGGACAGGAGTACGCAGTGGAAGTCCTACGGTGCAGTTTGGTTTTAGCGGGACATTCTTTCCGACCCACTGTGGTTTTAATTCTTTTACCTGGCAGATCACACAACGCCTCACATGAGGAAGACACAACGGCACTACAGGGACCGACAGGCAGTTCGACTGCCCACGCCCACTGGGGCGGGTCTCAAGGACTCTATCAGGTGCTGTTAATGAGGTGTGACTACCAATAGATTGCCCCTAGATGAAGTCCGTGTCAGCACGAAACGCGTTGGGCGCTGTGATGAAGGGAAATGCTCCGGTTGCCAATCTGCAGCTTTCTACTATTAAAAGCGTGAAATTCTTACCTCCTTGTGGTGGCTTCCTTGAGGGGACACTCTCTTGTTTGGATTTGTTGACGGCCAGTCCTGCCGTGAGGAGAGCCCCGCCGCGGTGAGCGGCCCCATGCTGACGCCAGCCGGCGTGCAGCTGTCCAGGGACAGGAGTACGCAGTGGAAGTCCTACGGTGCAGTTTGGTTTTAGCGGGACATTCTTTCCGACCCACTGTGGTTTTAATTCTTTTACCTGGCAGATCACACAACGCCTCACATGAGGAAGACACAACGGCACTACAGGGACCGACAGGCAGTTCGACTGCCCACGCCCACTGGGGCGGGTCTCAAGGACTCTATCAGGTGCTGTTAATGAGGTGTGACTACCAATAGATTGCCCCTAGATGAAGTGCGTGTCAGCACGAAACGCGTTGGGCGCTGTGATGAAGGGAAATGCTCCGGTTGCCAATCTGCAGCTTTCTACTATTAAAAGCGTGAAATTCTTACCTCCTTGTGGTGGCTTCCTTGAGGGGACACTCTCTTGTTTGGATTTGTTGACGGCCAGTCCTGCCGTGAGGAGAGCCCCGCCGCGGTGAGCGGCCCCATGCTGACGCCAGCCGGCGTGCAGCTGTCCAGGGACAGGAGTACGCAGTGGAAGTCCTACGGTGCAGTTTGGTTTTAGCGGGACATTCTTTCCGACCCACTGTGGTTTTAATTCTTTTACCTGGCAGATCACACAACGCCTCACATGAGGAAGACACAACGGCACTACAGGGACCGACAGGCAGTTCGACTGCCCACGCCCACTGGGGCGGGTCTCAAGGACTCTATCAGGTGCTGTTAATGAGGTGTGACTACCAATAGATTGCCCCTAGATGAAGTGCGTGTCAGCACGAAACGCGTTGGGCGCTGTGATGAAGGGAAATGCTCCGGTTGCCAATCTGCAGCTTTCTACTATTAAAAGCGTGAAATTCTTACCTCCTTGTGGTGGCTTCCTTGAGGGGACACTCTCTTGTTTGGATTTGTTGACGGCCAGTCCTGCCGTGAGGAGAGCCCCGCCGCGGTGAGCGGCCCCATGCTGACGCCAGCCGGCGTGCAGCTGTCCAGGGACAGGAGTACGCAGTGGAAGTCCTACGGTGCAGTTTGGTTTTAGCGGGACATTCTTTCCGACCCACTGTGGTTTTAATTCTTTTACCTGGCAGATCACACAACGCCTCACATGAGGAAGACACAACGGCACTACAGGGACCGACAGGCAGTTCGACTGCCCACGCCCACTGGGGCGGGTCTCAAGGACTCTATCAGGTGCTGTTAATGAGGTGTGACTACCAATAGATTGCCCCTAGATGAAGTGCGTGTCAGCACGAAACGCGTTGGGCGCTGTGATGAAGGGAAATGCTCCGGTTGCCAATCTGCAGCTTTCTACTATTAAAAGCGTGAAATTCTTACCTCCTTGTGGTGGCTTCCTTGAGGGGACACTCTCTTGTTTGGATTTGTTGACGGCCAGTCCTGCCGTGAGGAGAGCCCCGCCGCGGTGAGCGGCCCCATGCTGACGCCAGCCGGCGTGCAGCTGTCCAGGGACAGGAGTACGCAGTGGAAGTCCTACGGTGCAGTTTGGTTTTAGCGGGACATTCTTTCCGACCCACTGTGGTTTTAATTCTTTTACCTGGCAGATCACACAACGCCTCACATGAGGAAGACACAACGGCACTACAGGGACCGACAGGCAGTTCGACTGCCCACGCCCACTGGGGCGGGTCTCAAGGACTCTATCAGGTGCTGTTAATGAGGTGTGACTACCAATAGATTGCCCCTAGATGAAGTGCGTGTCAGCACGAAACGCGTTGGGCGCTGTGATGAAGGGAAATGCTCCGGTTGCCAATCTGCAGCTTTCTACTATTAAAAGCGTGAAATTCTTACCTCCTTGTGGTGGCTTCCTTGAGGGGACACTCTCTTGTTTGGATTTGTTGACGGCCAGTCCTGCCGTGAGGAGAGCCCCGCCGCGGTGAGCGGCCCCATGCTGACGCCAGCCGGCGTGCAGCTGTCCAGGGACAGGAGTACGCAGTGGAAGTCCTACGGTGCAGTTTGGTTTTAGCGGGACATTCTTTCCGACCCACTGTGGTTTTAATTCTTTTACCTGGCAGATCACACAACGCCTCACATGAGGAAGACACAACGGCACTACAGGGACCGACAGGCAGTTCGACTGCCCACGCCCACTGGGGCGGGTCTCAAGGACTCTATCAGGTGCTGTTAATGAGGTGTGACTACCAATAGATTGCCCCTAGATGAAGTGCGTGTCAGCACGAAACGCGTTGGGCGCTGTGATGAAGGGAAATGCTCCGGTTGCCAATCTGCAGCTTTCTACTATTAAAAGCGTGAAATTCTTACCTCCTTGTGGTGGCTTCCTTGAGGGGACACTCTCTTGTTTGGATTTGTTGACGGCCAGTCCTGCCGTGAGGAGAGCCCCGCCGCGGTGAGCGGCCCCATGCTGACGCCAGCCGGCGTGCAGCTGTCCAGGGACAGGAGTACGCAGTGGAAGTCCTACGGTGCAGTTTGGTTTTAGCGGGACATTCTTTCCGACCCACTGTGGTTTTAATTCTTTTACCTGGCAGATCACACAACGCCTCACATGAGGAAGACACAACGGCACTACAGGGACCGACAGGCAGTTCGACTGCCCACGCCCACTGGGGCGGGTCTCAAGGACTCTATCAGGTGCTGTTAATGAGGTGTGACTACCAATAGATTGCCCCTAGATGAAGTCCGTGTCAGCACGAAACGCGTTGGGCGCTGTGATGAAGGGAAATGCTCCGGTTGCCAATCTGCAGCTTTCTACTATTAAAAGCGTGAAATTCTTACCTCCTTGTGGTGGCTTCCTTGAGGGGACACTCTCTTGTTTGGATTTGTTGACGGCCAGTCCTGCCGTGAGGAGAGCCCCGCCGCGGTGAGCGGCCCCATGCTGACGCCAGCCGGGCGTGCAGCTGTCCAGGGACAGGAGTACGCAGTGGAAGTCCTACGGTGCAGTTTGGTTTTAGCGGGACATTCTTTCCGACCCACTGTGGTTTTAATTCTTTTACCTGGCAGATCACACAACGCCTCACATGAGGAAGACACAACGGCACTACAGGGACCGACAGGCAGTTCGACTGCCCACGCCCACTGGGGCGGGTCTCAAGGACTCTATCAGGTGCTGTTAATGAGGTGTGACTACCAATAGATTGCCCCTAGATGAAGTGCGTGTCAGCACGAAACGCGTTGGGCGCTGTGATGAAGGGAAATGCTCCGGTTGCCAATCTGCAGCTTTCTACTATTAAAAGCGTGAAATTCTTACCTCCTTGTGGTGGCTTCCTTGAGGGGACACTCTCTTGTTTGGATTTGTTGACGGCCAGTCCTGCCGTGAGGAGAGCCCCGCCGCGGTGAGCGGCCCCATGCTGACGCCAGCCGGCGTGCAGCTGTCCAGGGACAGGAGTACGCAGTGGAAGTCCTACGGTGCAGTTTGGTTTTAGCGGGACATTCTTTCCGACCCACTGTGGTTTTAATTCTTTTACCTGGCAGATCACACAACGCCTCACATGAGGAAGACACAACGGCACTACAGGGACCGACAGGCAGTTCGACTGCCCACGCCCACTGGGGCGGGTCTCAAGGACTCTATCAGGTGCTGTTAATGAGGTGTGACTACCAATAGATTGCCCCTAGATGAAGTGCGTGTCAGCACGAAACGCGTTGGGCGCTGTGATGAAGGGAAATGCTCCGGTTGCCAATCTGCAGCTTTCTACTATTAAAAGCGTGAAATTCTTACCTCCTTGTGGTGGCTTCCTTGAGGGGACACTCTCTTGTTTGGATTTGTTGACGGCCAGTCCTGCCGTGAGGAGAGCCCCGCCGCGGTGAGCGGCCCCATGCTGACGCCAGCCGGCGTGCAGCTGTCCAGGGACAGGAGTACGCAGTGGAAGTCCTACGGTGCAGTTTGGTTTTAGCGGGACATTCTTTCCGACCCACTGTGGTTTTAATTCTTTTACCTGGCAGATCACACAACGCCTCACATGAGGAAGACACAACGGCACTACAGGGACCGACAGGCAGTTCGACTGCCCACGCCCACTGGGGCGGGTCTCAAGGACTCTATCAGGTGCTGTTAATGAGGTGTGACTACCAATAGATTGCCCCTAGATGAAGTGCGTGTCAGCACGAAACGCGTTGGGCGCTGTGATGAAGGGAAATGCTCCGGTTGCCAATCTGCAGCTTTCTACTATTAAAAGCGTGAAATTCTTACCTCCTTGTGGTGGCTTCCTTGAGGGGACACTCTCTTGTTTGGATTTGTTGACGGCCAGTCCTGCCGTGAGGAGAGCCCCGCCGCGGTGAGCGGCCCCATGCTGACGCCAGCCGGCGTGCAGCTGTCCAGGGACAGGAGTACGCAGTGGAAGTCCTACGGTGCAGTTTGGTTTTAGCGGGACATTCTTTCCGACCCACTGTGGTTTTAATTCTTTTACCTGGCAGATCACACAACGCCTCACATGAGGAAGACACAACGGCACTACAGGGACCGACAGGCAGTTCGACTGCCCACGCCCACTGGGGCGGGTCTCAAGGACTCTATCAGGTGCTGTTAATGAGGTGTGACTACCAATAGATTGCCCCTAGATGAAGTGCGTGTCAGCACGAAACGCGTTGGGCGCTGTGATGAAGGGAAATGCTCCGGTTGCCAATCTGCAGCTTTCTACTATTAAAAGCGTGAAATTCTTACCTCCTTGTGGTGGCTTCCTTGAGGGGACACTCTCTTGTTTGGATTTGTTGACGGCCAGTCCTGCCGTGAGGAGAGCCCCGCCGCGGTGAGCGGCCCCATGCTGACGCCAGCCGGCGTGCAGCTGTCCAGGGACAGGAGTACGCAGTGGAAGTCCTACGGTGCAGTTTGGTTTTAGCGGGACATTCTTTCCGACCCACTGTGGTTTTAATTCTTTTACCTGGCAGATCACACAACGCCTCACATGAGGAAGACACAACGGCACTACAGGGACCGACAGGCAGTTCGACTGCCCACGCCCACTGGGGCGGGTCTCAAGGACTCTATCAGGTGCTGTTAATGAGGTGTGACTACCAATAGATTGCCCCTAGATGAAGTGCGTGTCAGCACGAAACGCGTTGGGCGCTGTGATGAAGGGAAATGCTCCGGTTGCCAATCTGCAGCTTTCTACTATTAAAAGCGTGAAATTCTTACCTCCTTGTGGTGGCTTCCTTGAGGGGACACTCTCTTGTTTGGATTTGTTGACGGCCAGTCCTGCCGTGAGGAGAGCCCCGCCGCGGTGAGCGGCCCCATGCTGACGCCAGCCGGGCGTGCAGCTGTCCAGGGACAGGAGTACGCAGTGGAAGTCCTACGGTGCAGTTTGGTTTTAGCGGGACATTCTTTCCGACCCACTGTGGTTTTAATTCTTTTACCTGGCAGATCACACAACGCCTCACATGAGGAAGACACAACGGCACTACAGGGACCGACAGGCAGTTCGACTGCCCACGCCCACTGGGGCGGGTCTCAAGGACTCTATCAGGTGCTGTTAATGAGGTGTGACTACCAATAGATTGCCCCTAGATGAAGTGCGTGTCAGCACGAAACGCGTTGGGCGCTGTGATGAAGGGAAATGCTCCGGTTGCCAATCTGCAGCTTTCTACTATTAAAAGCGTGAAATTCTTACCTCCTTGTGGTGGCTTCCTTGAGGGGACACTCTCTTGTTTGGATTTGTTGACGGCCAGTCCTGCCGTGAGGAGAGCCCCGCCGCGGTGAGCGGCCCCATGCTGACGCCAGCCGGGCGTGCAGCTGTCCAGGGACAGGAGTACGCAGTGGAAGTCCTACGGTGCAGTTTGGTTTTAGCGGGACATTCTTTCCGACCCACTGTGGTTTTAATTCTTTTACCTGGCAGATCACACAACGCCTCACATGAGGAAGACACAACGGCACTACAGGGACCGACAGGCAGTTCGACTGCCCACGCCCACTGGGGCGGGTCTCAAGGACTCTATCAGGTGCTGTTAATGAGGTGTGACTACCAATAGATTGCCCCTAGATGAAGTGCGTGTCAGCACGAAACGCGTTGGGCGCTGTGATGAAGGGAAATGCTCCGGTTGCCAATCTGCAGCTTTCTACTATTAAAAGCGTGAAATTCTTACCTCCTTGTGGTGGCTTCCTTGAGGGGACACTCTCTTGTTTGGATTTGTTGACGGCCAGTCCTGCCGTGAGGAGAGCCCCGCCGCGGTGAGCGGCCCCATGCTGACGCCAGCCGGCGTGCAGCTGTCCAGGGACAGGAGTACGCAGTGGAAGTCCTACGGTGCAGTTTGGTTTTAGCGGGACATTCTTTCCGACCCACTGTGGTTTTAATTCTTTTACCTGGCAGATCACACAACGCCTCACATGAGGAAGACACAACGGCACTACAGGGACCGACAGGCAGTTCGACTGCCCACGCCCACTGGGGCGGGTCTCAAGGACTCTATCAGGTGCTGTTAATGAGGTGTGACTACCAATAGATTGCCCCTAGATGAAGTGCGTGTCAGCACGAAACGCGTTGGGCGCTGTGATGAAGGGAAATGCTCCGGTTGCCAATCTGCAGCTTTCTACTATTAAAAGCGTGAAATTCTTACCTCCTTGTGGTGGCTTCCTTGAGGGGACACTCTCTTGTTTGGATTTGTTGACGGCCAGTCCTGCCGTGAGGAGAGCCCCGCCGCGGTGAGCGGCCCCATGCTGACGCCAGCCGGGCGTGCAGCTGTCCAGGGACAGGAGTACGCAGTGGAAGTCCTACGGTGCAGTTTGGTTTTAGCGGGACATTCTTTCCGACCCACTGTGGTTTTAATTCTTTTACCTGGCAGATCACACAACGCCTCACATGAGGAAGACACAACGGCACTACAGGGACCGACAGGCAGTTCGACTGCCCACGCCCACTGGGGCGGGTCTCAAGGACTCTATCAGGTGCTGTTAATGAGGTGTGACTACCAATAGATTGCCCCTAGATGAAGTGCGTGTCAGCACGAAACGCGTTGGGCGCTGTGATGAAGGGAAATGCTCCGGTTGCCAATCTGCAGCTTTCTACTATTAAAAGCGTGAAATTCTTACCTCCTTGTGGTGGCTTCCTTGAGGGGACACTCTCTTGTTTGGATTTGTTGACGGCCAGTCCTGCCGTGAGGAGAGCCCCGCCGCGGTGAGCGGCCCCATGCTGACGCCAGCCGGCGTGCAGCTGTCCAGGGACAGGAGTACGCAGTGGAAGTCCTACGGTGCAGTTTGGTTTTAGCGGGACATTCTTTCCGACCCACTGTGGTTTTAATTCTTTTACCTGGCAGATCACACAACGCCTCACATGAGGAAGACACAACGGCACTACAGGGACCGACAGGCAGTTCGACTGCCCACGCCCACTGGGGCGGGTCTCAAGGACTCTATCAGGTGCTGTTAATGAGGTGTGACTACCAATAGATTGCCCCTAGATGAAGTCCGTGTCAGCACGAAACGCGTTGGGCGCTGTGATGAAGGGAAATGCTCCGGTTGCCAATCTGCAGCTTTCTACTATTAAAAGCGTGAAATTCTTACCTCCTTGTGGTGGCTTCCTTGAGGGGACACTCTCTTGTTTGGATTTGTTGACGGCCAGTCCTGCCGTGAGGAGAGCCCCGCCGCGGTGAGCGGCCCCATGCTGACGCCAGCCGGCGTGCAGCTGTCCAGGGACAGGAGTACGCAGTGGAAGTCCTACGGTGCAGTTTGGTTTTAGCGGGACATTCTTTCCGACCCTCTGTGGTTTTAATTCTTTTACCTGGCAGATCACACAACGCCTCACATGAGGAAGACACAACGGCACTACAGGGACCGACAGGCAGTTCGACTGCCCACGCCCACTGGGGCGGGTCTCAAGGACTCTATCAGGTGCTGTTAATGAGGTGTGACTACCAATAGATTGCCCCTAGATGAAGTGCGTGTCAGCACGAAACGCGTTGGGCGCTGTGATGAAGGGAAATGCTCCGGTTGCCAATCTGCAGCTTTCTACTATTAAAAGCGTGAAATTCTTACCTCCTTGTGGTGGCTTCCTTGAGGGGACACTCTCTTGTTTGGATTTGTTGACGGCCAGTCCTGCCGTGAGGAGAGCCCCGCCGCGGTGAGCGGCCCCATGCTGACGCCAGCCGGCGTGCAGCTGTCCAGGGACAGGAGTACGCAGTGGAAGTCCTACGGTGCAGTTTGGTTTTAGCGGGACATTCTTTCCGACCCACTGTGGTTTTAATTCTTTTACCTGGCAGATCACACAACGCCTCACATGAGGAAGACACAACGGCACTACAGGGACCGACAGGCAGTTCGACTGCCCACGCCCACTGGGGCGGGTCTCAAGGACTCTATCAGGTGCTGTTAATGAGGTGTGACTACCAATAGATTGCCCCTAGATGAAGTGCGTGTCAGCACGAAACGCGTTGGGCGCTGTGATGAAGGGAAATGCTCCGGTTGCCAATCTGCAGCTTTCTACTATTAAAAGCGTGAAATTCTTACCTCCTTGTGGTGGCTTCCTTGAGGGGACACTCTCTTGTTTGGATTTGTTGACGGCCAGTCCTGCCGTGAGGAGAGCCCCGCCGCGGTGAGCGGCCCCATGCTGACGCCAGCCGGCGTGCAGCTGTCCAGGGACAGGAGTACGCAGTGGAAGTCCTACGGTGCAGTTTGGTTTTAGCGGGACATTCTTTCCGACCCTCTGTGGTTTTAATTCTTTTACCTGGCAGATCACACAACGCCTCACATGAGGAAGACACAACGGCACTACAGGGACCGACAGGCAGTTCGACTGCCCACGCCCACTGGGGCGGGTCTCAAGGACTCTATCAGGTGCTGTTAATGAGGTGTGACTACCAATAGATTGCCCCTAGATGAAGTGCGTGTCAGCACGAAACGCGTTGGGCGCTGTGATGAAGGGAAATGCTCCGGTTGCCAATCTGCAGCTTTCTACTATTAAAAGCGTGAAATTCTTACCTCCTTGTGGTGGCTTCCTTGAGGGGACACTCTCTTGTTTGGATTTGTTGACGGCCAGTCCTGCCGTGAGGAGAGCCCCGCCGCGGTGAGCGGCCCCATGCTGACGCCAGCCGGCGTGCAGCTGTCCAGGGACAGGAGTACGCAGTGGAAGTCCTACGGTGCAGTTTGGTTTTAGCGGGACATTCTTTCCGACCCACTGTGGTTTTAATTCTTTTACCTGGCAGATCACACAACGCCTCACATGAGGAAGACACAACGGCACTACAGGGACCGACAGGCAGTTCGACTGCCCACGCCCACTGGGGCGGGTCTCAAGGACTCTATCAGGTGCTGTTAATGAGGTGTGACTACCAATAGATTGCCCCTAGATGAAGTCCGTGTCAGCACGAAACGCGTTGGGCGCTGTGATGAAGGGAAATGCTCCGGTTGCCAATCTGCAGCTTTCTACTATTAAAAGCGTGAAATTCTTACCTCCTTGTGGTGGCTTCCTTGAGGGGACACTCTCTTGTTTGGATTTGTTGACGGCCAGTCCTGCCGTGAGGAGAGCCCCGCCGCGGTGAGCGGCCCCATGCTGACGCCAGCCGGGCGTGCAGCTGTCCAGGGACAGGAGTACGCAGTGGAAGTCCTACGGTGCAGTTTGGTTTTAGCGGGACATTCTTTCCGACCCACTGTGGTTTTAATTCTTTTACCTGGCAGATCACACAACGCCTCACATGAGGAAGACACAACGGCACTACAGGGACCGACAGGCAGTTCGACTGCCCACGCCCACTGGGGCGGGTCTCAAGGACTCTATCAGGTGCTGTTAATGAGGTGTGACTACCAATAGATTGCCCCTAGATGAAGTGCGTGTCAGCACGAAACGCGTTGGGCGCTGTGATGAAGGGAAATGCTCCGGTTGCCAATCTGCAGCTTTCTACTATTAAAAGCGTGAAATTCTTACCTCCTTGTGGTGGCTTCCTTGAGGGGACACTCTCTTGTTTGGATTTGTTGACGGCCAGTCCTGCCGTGAGGAGAGCCCCGCCGCGGTGAGCGGCCCCATGCTGACGCCAGCCGGCGTGCAGCTGTCCAGGGACAGGAGTACGCAGTGGAAGTCCTACGGTGCAGTTTGGTTTTAGCGGGACATTCTTTCCGACCCACTGTGGTTTTAATTCTTTTACCTGGCAGATCACACAACGCCTCACATGAGGAAGACACAACGGCACTACAGGGACCGACAGGCAGTTCGACTGCCCACGCCCACTGGGGCGGGTCTCAAGGACTCTATCAGGTGCTGTTAATGAGGTGTGACTACCAATAGATTGCCCCTAGATGAAGTGCGTGTCAGCACGAAACGCGTTGGGCGCTGTGATGAAGGGAAATGCTCCGGTTGCCAATCTGCAGCTTTCTACTATTAAAAGCGTGAAATTCTTACCTCCTTGTGGTGGCTTCCTTGAGGGGACACTCTCTTGTTTGGATTTGTTGACGGCCAGTCCTGCCGTGAGGAGAGCCCCGCCGCGGTGAGCGGCCCCATGCTGACGCCAGCCGGCGTGCAGCTGTCCAGGGACAGGAGTACGCAGTGGAAGTCCTACGGTGCAGTTTGGTTTTAGCGGGACATTCTTTCCGACCCACTGTGGTTTTAATTCTTTTACCTGGCAGATCACACAACGCCTCACATGAGGAAGACACAACGGCACTACAGGGACCGACAGGCAGTTCGACTGCCCACGCCCACTGGGGCGGGTCTCAAGGACTCTATCAGGTGCTGTTAATGAGGTGTGACTACCAATAGATTGCCCCTAGATGAAGTGCGTGTCAGCACGAAACGCGTTGGGCGCTGTGATGAAGGGAAATGCTCCGGTTGCCAATCTGCAGCTTTCTACTATTAAAAGCGTGAAATTCTTACCTCCTTGTGGTGGCTTCCTTGAGGGGACACTCTCTTGTTTGGATTTGTTGACGGCCAGTCCTGCCGTGAGGAGAGCCCCGCCGCGGTGAGCGGCCCCATGCTGACGCCAGCCGGCGTGCAGCTGTCCAGGGACAGGAGTACGCAGTGGAAGTCCTACGGTGCAGTTTGGTTTTAGCGGGACATTCTTTCCGACCCACTGTGGTTTTAATTCTTTTACCTGGCAGATCACACAACGCCTCACATGAGGAAGACACAACGGCACTACAGGGACCGACAGGCAGTTCGACTGCCCACGCCCACTGGGGCGGGTCTCAAGGACTCTATCAGGTGCTGTTAATGAGGTGTGACTACCAATAGATTGCCCCTAGATGAAGTGCGTGTCAGCACGAAACGCGTTGGGCGCTGTGATGAAGGGAAATGCTCCGGTTGCCAATCTGCAGCTTTCTACTATTAAAAGCGTGAAATTCTTACCTCCTTGTGGTGGCTTCCTTGAGGGGACACTCTCTTGTTTGGATTTGTTGACGGCCAGTCCTGCCGTGAGGAGAGCCCCGCCGCGGTGAGCGGCCCCATGCTGACGCCAGCCGGCGTGCAGCTGTCCAGGGACAGGAGTACGCAGTGGAAGTCCTACGGTGCAGTTTGGTTTTAGCGGGACATTCTTTCCGACCCACTGTGGTTTTAATTCTTTTACCTGGCAGATCACACAACGCCTCACATGAGGAAGACACAACGGCACTACAGGGACCGACAGGCAGTTCGACTGCCCACGCCCACTGGGGCGGGTCTCAAGGACTCTATCAGGTGCTGTTAATGAGGTGTGACTACCAATAGATTGCCCCTAGATGAAGTGCGTGTCAGCACGAAACGCGTTGGGCGCTGTGATGAAGGGAAATGCTCCGGTTGCCAATCTGCAGCTTTCTACTATTAAAAGCGTGAAATTCTTACCTCCTTGTGGTGGCTTCCTTGAGGGGACACTCTCTTGTTTGGATTTGTTGATGGCCAGTCCTGCCGTGAGGAGAGCCCCGCCGCGGTGAGCGGCCCCATGCTGACGCCAGCCGGCGTGCAGCTGTCCAGGGACAGGAGTACGCAGTGGAAGTCCTACGGTGCAGTTTGGTTTTAGCGGGACATTCTTTCCGACCCACTGTGGTTTTAATTCTTTTACCTGGCAGATCACACAACGCCTCACATGAGGAAGACACAACGGCACTACAGGGACCGACAGGCAGTTCGACTGCCCACGCCCACTGGGGCGGGTCTCAAGGACTCTATCAGGTGCTGTTAATGAGGTGTGACTACCAATAGATTGCCCCTAGATGAAGTGCGTGTCAGCACGAAACGCGTTGGGCGCTGTGATGAAGGGAAATGCTCCGGTTGCCAATCTGCAGCTTTCTACTATTAAAAGCGTGAAATTCTTACCTCCTTGTGGTGGCTTCCTTGAGGGGACACTCTCTTGTTTGGATTTGTTGACGGCCAGTCCTGCCGTGAGGAGAGCCCCGCCGCGGTGAGCGGCCCCATGCTGACGCCAGCCGGGCGTGCAGCTGTCCAGGGACAGGAGTACGCAGTGGAAGTCCTACGGTGCAGTTTGGTTTTAGCGGGACATTCTTTCCGACCCACTGTGGTTTTAATTCTTTTACCTGGCAGATCACACAACGCCTCACATGAGGAAGACACAACGGCACTACAGGGACCGACAGGCAGTTCGACTGCCCACGCCCACTGGGGCGGGTCTCAAGGACTCTATCAGGTGCTGTTAATGAGGTGTGACTACCAATAGATTGCCCCTAGATGAAGTGCGTGTCAGCACGAAACGCGTTGGGCGCTGTGATGAAGGGAAATGCTCCGGTTGCCAATCTGCAGCTTTCTACTATTAAAAGCGTGAAATTCTTACCTCCTTGTGGTGGCTTCCTTGAGGGGACACTCTCTTGTTTGGATTTGTTGACGGCCAGTCCTGCCGTGAGGAGAGCCCCCGCCGCGGTGAGCGGCCCCATGCTGACGCCAGCCGGGCGTGCAGCTGTCCAGGGACAGGAGTACGCAGTGGAAGTCCTACGGTGCAGTTTGGTTTTAGCGGGACATTCTTTCCGACCCACTGTGGTTTTAATTCTTTTACCTGGCAGATCACACAACGCCTCACATGAGGAAGACACAACGGCACTACAGGGACCGACAGGCAGTTCGACTGCCCACGCCCACTGGGGCGGGTCTCAAGGACTCTATCAGGTGCTGTTAATGAGGTGTGACTACCAATAGATTGCCCCTAGATGAAGTGCGTGTCAGCACGAAACGCGTTGGGCGCTGTGATGAAGGGAAATGCTCCGGTTGCCAATCTGCAGCTTTCTACTATTAAAAGCGTGAAATTCTTACCTCCTTGTGGTGGCTTCCTTGAGGGGACACTCTCTTGTTTGGATTTGTTGACGGCCAGTCCTGCCGTGAGGAGAGCCCCGCCGCGGTGAGCGGCCCCATGCTGACGCCAGCCGGCGTGCAGCTGTCCAGGGACAGGAGTACGCAGTGGAAGTCCTACGGTGCAGTTTGGTTTTAGCGGGACATTCTTTCCGACCCACTGTGGTTTTAATTCTTTTACCTGGCAGATCACACAACGCCTCACATGAGGAAGACACAACGGCACTACAGGGACCGACAGGCAGTTCGACTGCCCACGCCCACTGGGGCGGGTCTCAAGGACTCTATCAGGTGCTGTTAATGAGGTGTGACTACCAATAGATTGCCCCTAGATGAAGTGCGTGTCAGCACGAAACGCGTTGGGCGCTGTGATGAAGGGAAATGCTCCGGTTGCCAATCTGCAGCTTTCTACTATTAAAAGCGTGAAATTCTTACCTCCTTGTGGTGGCTTCCTTGAGGGGACACTCTCTTGTTTGGATTTGTTGACGGCCAGTCCTGCCGTGAGGAGAGCCCCGCCGCGGTGAGCGGCCCCATGCTGACGCCAGCCGGGCGTGCAGCTGTCCAGGGACAGGAGTACGCAGTGGAAGTCCTACGGTGCAGTTTGGTTTTAGCGGGACATTCTTTCCGACCCACTGTGGTTTTAATTCTTTTACCTGGCAGATCACACAACGCCTCACATGAGGAAGACACAACGGCACTACAGGGACCGACAGGCAGTTCGACTGCCCACGCCCACTGGGGCGGGTCTCAAGGACTCTATCAGGTGCTGTTAATGAGGTGTGACTACCAATAGATTGCCCCTAGATGAAGTGCGTGTCAGCACGAAACGCGTTGGGCGCTGTGATGAAGGGAAATGCTCCGGTTGCCAATCTGCAGCTTTCTACTATTAAAAGCGTGAAATTCTTACCTCCTTGTGGTGGCTTCCTTGAGGGGACACTCTCTTGTTTGGATTTGTTGACGGCCAGTCCTGCCGTGAGGAGAGCCCCGCCGCGGTGAGCGGCCCCATGCTGACGCCAGCCGGCGTGCAGCTGTCCAGGGACAGGAGTACGCAGTGGAAGTCCTACGGTGCAGTTTGGTTTTAGCGGGACATTCTTTCCGACCCACTGTGGTTTTAATTCTTTTACCTGGCAGATCACACAACGCCTCACATGAGGAAGACACAACGGCACTACAGGGACCGACAGGCAGTTCGACTGCCCACGCCCACTGGGGCGGGTCTCAAGGACTCTATCAGGTGCTGTTAATGAGGTGTGACTACCAATAGATTGCCCCTAGATGAAGTGCGTGTCAGCACGAAACGCGTTGGGCGCTGTGATGAAGGGAAATGCTCCGGTTGCCAATCTGCAGCTTTCTACTATTAAAAGCGTGAAATTCTTACCTCCTTGTGGTGGCTTCCTTGAGGGGACACTCTCTTGTTTGGATTTGTTGACGGCCAGTCCTGCCGTGAGGAGAGCCCCGCCGCGGTGAGCGGCCCCATGCTGACGCCAGCCGGGCGTGCAGCTGTCCAGGGACAGGAGTACGCAGTGGAAGTCCTACGGTGCAGTTTGGTTTTAGCGGGACATTCTTTCCGACCCACTGTGGTTTTAATTCTTTTACCTGGCAGATCACACAACGCCTCACATGAGGAAGACACAACGGCACTACAGGGACCGACAGGCAGTTCGACTGCCCACGCCCACTGGGGCGGGTCTCAAGGACTCTATCAGGTGCTGTTAATGAGGTGTGACTACCAATAGATTGCCCCTAGATGAAGTGCGTGTCAGCACGAAACGCGTTGGGCGCTGTGATGAAGGGAAATGCTCCGGTTGCCAATCTGCAGCTTTCTACTATTAAAAGCGTGAAATTCTTACCTCCTTGTGGTGGCTTCCTTGAGGGGACACTCTCTTGTTTGGATTTGTTGACGGCCAGTCCTGCCGTGAGGAGAGCCCCGCCGCGGTGAGCGGCCCCATGCTGACGCCAGCCGGCGTGCAGCTGTCCAGGGACAGGAGTACGCAGTGGAAGTCCTACGGTGCAGTTTGGTTTTAGCGGGACATTCTTTCCGACCCACTGTGGTTTTAATTCTTTTACCTGGCAGATCACACAACGCCTCACATGAGGAAGACACAACGGCACTACAGGGACCGACAGGCAGTTCGACTGCCCACGCCCACTGGGGCGGGTCTCAAGGACTCTATCAGGTGCTGTTAATGAGGTGTGACTACCAATAGATTGCCCCTAGATGAAGTGCGTGTCAGCACGAAACGCGTTGGGCGCTGTGATGAAGGGAAATGCTCCGGTTGCCAATCTGCAGCTTTCTACTATTAAAAGCGTGAAATTCTTACCTCCTTGTGGTGGCTTCCTTGAGGGGACACTCTCTTGTTTGGATTTGTTGACGGCCAGTCCTGCCGTGAGGAGAGCCCCGCCGCGGTGAGCGGCCCCATGCTGACGCCAGCCGGCGTGCAGCTGTCCAGGGACAGGAGTACGCAGTGGAAGTCCTACGGTGCAGTTTGGTTTTAGCGGGACATTCTTTCCGACCCACTGTGGTTTTAATTCTTTTACCTGGCAGATCACACAACGCCTCACATGAGGAAGACACAACGGCACTACAGGGACCGACAGGCAGTTCGACTGCCCACGCCCACTGGGGCGGGTCTCAAGGACTCTATCAGGTGCTGTTAATGAGGTGTGACTACCAATAGATTGCCCCTAGATGAAGTGCGTGTCAGCACGAAACGCGTTGGGCGCTGTGATGAAGGGAAATGCTCCGGTTGCCAATCTGCAGCTTTCTACTATTAAAAGCGTGAAATTCTTACCTCCTTGTGGTGGCTTCCTTGAGGGGACACTCTCTTGTTTGGATTTGTTGACGGCCAGTCCTGCCGTGAGGAGAGCCCCGCCGCGGTGAGCGGCCCCATGCTGACGCCAGCCGGGCGTGCAGCTGTCCAGGGACAGGAGTACGCAGTGGAAGTCCTACGGTGCAGTTTGGTTTTAGCGGGACATTCTTTCCGACCCACTGTGGTTTTAATTCTTTTACCTGGCAGATCACACAACGCCTCACATGAGGAAGACACAACGGCACTACAGGGACCGACAGGCAGTTCGACTGCCCACGCCCACTGGGGCGGGTCTCAAGGACTCTATCAGGTGCTGTTAATGAGGTGTGACTACCAATAGATTGCCCCTAGATGAAGTGCGTGTCAGCACGAAACGCGTTGGGCGCTGTGATGAAGGGAAATGCTCCGGTTGCCAATCTGCAGCTTTCTACTATTAAAAGCGTGAAATTCTTACCTCCTTGTGGTGGCTTCCTTGAGGGGACACTCTCTTGTTTGGATTTGTTGACGGCCAGTCCTGCCGTGAGGAGAGCCCCGCCGCGGTGAGCGGGCCCATGCTGACGCCAGCCGGCGTGCAGCTGTCCAGGGACAGGAGTACGGTGTGGAAGTCCTACGGTGCAGTTTGGTTTTAGCGGGACATTCTTTCCGACCCACTGTGGTTTTAATTCTTTTACCTGGCAGATCACACAACGCCTCACATGAGGAAGACACAACGGCACTACAGGGACCGACAGGCAGTCCGGCTGCCCACGCCCACTGGGGCGGGTCTCAAGGACTCTATCAGGTGCTGTTAATGAGGTGTGACTACCAATAGATTGCCCCTAGATGAAGTGCGTGTCAGCACGAAACGCGTTGGGCGCTGTGATGAAGGGAAATGCTCCGGTTGCCAATCTGCAGCTTTCTACTATTAAAAGCGTGAAATTCTTACCTCCTTGTGGTGGCTTCCTTGAGGGGACACTCTCTTGTTTGGATTTGTTGACGGCCAGTCCTGCCGTGAGGAGAGCCCCGCCGCGGTGAGCGGCCCCATGCTGACGCCAGCCGGCGTGCAGCTGTCCAGGGACAGGAGTACGCAGTGGAAGTCCTACGGTGCAGTTTGGTTTTAGCGGGACATTCTTTCCGACCCACTGTGGTTTTAATTCTTTTACCTGGCAGATCACACAACGCCTCACATGAGGAAGACACAACGGCACTACAGGGACCGACAGGCAGTTCGACTGCCCACGCCCACTGGGGCGGGTCTCAAGGACTCTATCAGGTGCTGTTAATGAGGTGTGACTACCAATAGATTGCCCCTAGATGAAGTGCGTGTCAGCACGAAACGCGTTGGGCGCTGTGATGAAGGGAAATGCTCCGGTTGCCAATCTGCAGCTTTCTACTATTAAAAGCGTGAAATTCTTACCTCCTTGTGGTGGCTTCCTTGAGGGGACACTCTCTTGTTTGGATTTGTTGACGGCCAGTCCTGCCGTGAGGAGAGCCCCGCCGCGGTGAGCGGCCCCATGCTGACGCCAGCCGGCGTGCAGCTGTCCAGGGACAGGAGTACGCAGTGGAAGTCCTACGGTGCAGTTTGGTTTTAGCGGGACATTCTTTCCGACCCACTGTGGTTTTAATTCTTTTACCTGGCAGATCACACAACGCCTCACATGAGGAAGACACAACGGCACTACAGGGACCGACAGGCAGTTCGACTGCCCACGCCCACTGGGGCGGGTCTCAAGGACTCTATCAGGTGCTGTTAATGAGGTGTGACTACCAATAGATTGCCCCTAGATGAAGTGCGTGTCAGCACGAAACGCGTTGGGCGCTGTGATGAAGGGAAATGCTCCGGTTGCCAATCTGCAGCTTTCTACTATTAAAAGCGTGAAATTCTTACCTCCTTGTGGTGGCTTCCTTGAGGGGACACTCTCTTGTTTGGATTTGTTGACGGCCAGTCCTGCCGTGAGGAGAGCCCCCGCCGCGGTGAGCGGCCCCATGCTGACGCCAGCCGGCGTGCAGCTGTCCAGGGACAGGAGTACGCAGTGGAAGTCCTACGGTGCAGTTTGGTTTTAGCGGGACATTCTTTCCGACCCACTGTGGTTTTAATTCTTTTACCTGGCAGATCACACAACGCCTCACATGAGGAAGACACAACGGCACTACAGGGACCGACAGGCAGTTCGACTGCCCACGCCCACTGGGGCGGGTCTCAAGGACTCTATCAGGTGCTGTTAATGAGGTGTGACTACCAATAGATTGCCCCTAGATGAAGTGCGTGTCAGCACGAAACGCGTTGGGCGCTGTGATGAAGGGAAATGCTCCGGTTGCCAATCTGCAGCTTTCTACTATTAAAAGCGTGAAATTCTTACCTCCTTGTGGTGGCTTCCTTGAGGGGACACTCTCTTGTTTGGATTTGTTGACGGCCAGTCCTGCCGTGAGGAGAGCCCCGCCGCGGTGAGCGGCCCCATGCTGACGCCAGCCGGCGTGCAGCTGTCCAGGGACAGGAGTACGCAGTGGAAGTCCTACGGTGCAGTTTGGTTTTAGCGGGACATTCTTTCCGACCCACTGTGGTTTTAATTCTTTTACCTGGCAGATCACACAACGCCTCACATGAGGAAGACACAACGGCACTACAGGGACCGACAGGCAGTTCGACTGCCCACGCCCACTGGGGCGGGTCTCAAGGACTCTATCAGGTGCTGTTAATGAGGTGTGACTACCAATAGATTGCCCCTAGATGAAGTGCGTGTCAGCACGAAACGCGTTGGGCGCTGTGATGAAGGGAAATGCTCCGGTTGCCAATCTGCAGCTTTCTACTATTAAAAGCGTGAAATTCTTACCTCCTTGTGGTGGCTTCCTTGAGGGGACACTCTCTTGTTTGGATTTGTTGACGGCCAGTCCTGCCGTGAGGAGAGCCCCGCCGCGGTGAGCGGCCCCATGCTGACGCCAGCCGGCGTGCAGCTGTCCAGGGACAGGAGTACGCAGTGGAAGTCCTACGGTGCAGTTTGGTTTTAGCGGGACATTCTTTCCGACCCACTGTGGTTTTAATTCTTTTACCTGGCAGATCACACAACGCCTCACATGAGGAAGACACAACGGCACTACAGGGACCGACAGGCAGTTCGACTGCCCACGCCCACTGGGGCGGGTCTCAAGGACTCTATCAGGTGCTGTTAATGAGGTGTGACTACCAATAGATTGCCCCTAGATGAAGTGCGTGTCAGCACGAAACGCGTTGGGCGCTGTGATGAAGGGAAATGCTCCGGTTGCCAATCTGCAGCTTTCTACTATTAAAAGCGTGAAATTCTTACCTCCTTGTGGTGGCTTCCTTGAGGGGACACTCTCTTGTTTGGATTTGTTGACGGCCAGTCCTGCCGTGAGGAGAGCCCCGCCGCGGTGAGCGGCCCCATGCTGACGCCAGCCGGCGTGCAGCTGTCCAGGGACAGGAGTACGCAGTGGAAGTCCTACGGTGCAGTTTGGTTTTAGCGGGACATTCTTTCCGACCCACTGTGGTTTTAATTCTTTTACCTGGCAGATCACACAACGCCTCACATGAGGAAGACACAACGGCACTACAGGGACCGACAGGCAGTTCGACTGCCCACGCCCACTGGGGCGGGTCTCAAGGACTCTATCAGGTGCTGTTAATGAGGTGTGACTACCAATAGATTGCCCCTAGATGAAGTGCGTGTCAGCACGAAACGCGTTGGGCGCTGTGATGAAGGGAAATGCTCCGGTTGCCAATCTGCAGCTTTCTACTATTAAAAGCGTGAAATTCTTACCTCCTTGTGGTGGCTTCCTTGAGGGGACACTCTCTTGTTTGGATTTGTTGACGGCCAGTCCTGCCGTGAGGAGAGCCCCGCCGCGGTGAGCGGCCCCATGCTGACGCCAGCCGGCGTGCAGCTGTCCAGGGACAGGAGTACGCAGTGGAAGTCCTACGGTGCAGTTTGGTTTTAGCGGGACATTCTTTCCGACCCACTGTGGTTTTAATTCTTTTACCTGGCAGATCACACAACGCCTCACATGAGGAAGACACAACGGCACTACAGGGACCGACAGGCAGTTCGACTGCCCACGCCCACTGGGGCGGGTCTCAAGGACTCTATCAGGTGCTGTTAATGAGGTGTGACTACCAATAGATTGCCCCTAGATGAAGTGCGTGTCAGCACGAAACGCGTTGGGCGCTGTGATGAAGGGAAATGCTCCGGTTGCCAATCTGCAGCTTTCTACTATTAAAAGCGTGAAATTCTTACCTCCTTGTGGTGGCTTCCTTGAGGGGACACTCTCTTGTTTGGATTTGTTGACGGCCAGTCCTGCCGTGAGGAGAGCCCCGCCGCGGTGAGCGGCCCCATGCTGACGCCAGCCGGCGTGCAGCTGTCCAGGGACAGGAGTACGCAGTGGAAGTCCTACGGTGCAGTTTGGTTTTAGCGGGACATTCTTTCCGACCCACTGTGGTTTTAATTCTTTTACCTGGCAGATCACACAACGCCTCACATGAGGAAGACACAACGGCACTACAGGGACCGACAGGCAGTTCGACTGCCCACGCCCACTGGGGCGGGTCTCAAGGACTCTATCAGGTGCTGTTAATGAGGTGTGACTACCAATAGATTGCCCCTAGATGAAGTGCGTGTCAGCACGAAACGCGTTGGGCGCTGTGATGAAGGGAAATGCTCCGGTTGCCAATCTGCAGCTTTCTACTATTAAAAGCGTGAAATTCTTACCTCCTTGTGGTGGCTTCCTTGAGGGGACACTCTCTTGTTTGGATTTGTTGATGGCCAGTCCTGCCGTGAGGAGAGCCCCGCCGCGGTGAGCGGCCCCATGCTGACGCCAGCCGGCGTGCAGCTGTCCAGGGACAGGAGTACGCAGTGGAAGTCCTACGGTGCAGTTTGGTTTTAGCGGGACATTCTTTCCGACCCACTGTGGTTTTAATTCTTTTACCTGGCAGATCACACAACGCCTCACATGAGGAAGACACAACGGCACTACAGGGACCGACAGGCAGTTCGACTGCCCACGCCCACTGGGGCGGGTCTCAAGGACTCTATCAGGTGCTGTTAATGAGGTGTGACTACCAATAGATTGCCCCTAGATGAAGTGCGTGTCAGCACGAAACGCGTTGGGCGCTGTGATGAAGGGAAATGCTCCGGTTGCCAATCTGCAGCTTTCTACTATTAAAAGCGTGAAATTCTTACCTCCTTGTGGTGGCTTCCTTGAGGGGACACTCTCTTGTTTGGATTTGTTGACGGCCAGTCCTGCCGTGAGGAGAGCCCCGCCGCGGTGAGCGGCCCCATGCTGACGCCAGC